>JBBBDQ010001220.1:342500-400000 GCA_037127315.1 Ascarosepion bandense | reverse complement strand
TCTTTAACTCACAAGCTAAATTTTGCTAATTTTAATTTCGGTTTTATTGAAAAGGCAAAAAACTGTGGTGGCAAAGGTAACTACGGGGATTCAATTTCTCCTGTGTAAGTCTTACAAGCACGAAATGAAAACAGTGTCAGTTATCCATTTTGACTGAGTCTTCAGTCCATCGCCGCTGAAAGGGGAGAGATTTACTCTCTCTTATTGCTAGCCTGTCTACGCCAGAAACTCAGCCAAAGACAGAAAATTCTCATAATTAAATTTGATCTGGGGCCATACAATTTGTCAAAACAGGACGACATATTATGTCTACGTTCTACCTGCACTGTTTCAATCAATTCATTTACTTTTCCCGACAAAAGTAATTGTATTTTCCAATTTTCGAGAAATCTCTTCTTATCCTTGAAATCAATAAAGAATTAATACCAGCCATCTAGAAAGAGAGTTACATCACTCCTAATGCAACCTAGTTACACTGTTTAGCATGCGTATTAATATTTAGGTTATACCTTAAAAAATCAAGTTTCATACAATCATACATTGAACGTGTTAATTTTAAGAAATACTTATAAGAAAACAATCTCCATGCTCAATAGACGTGTTTATCTTCTAAATTTATGCAAGTGGAACAATGTCCTTCTTTTAATTCCATACAGTGACATACATTTTCTTTCTTTCTTTCTTTCTTTTTTTCTTTCTTATCTTTCATGCGGCAAAGATCTCTTTATCAAAATTTAAGGTTCATGCAATAACATACAATTTTTTATTTTTTATTTTTCATGCAGCAAAGGTCTTTCTATTAAAACATAGGGTTCACAACCCTTTTTAACAGGAATAACAATAGGTCCTTCCGTTCTTTTTTTCATTTCATCTCTAATGTTTCTGGAATGTTCCTCTTTTTTTTCATCATGTGTGGGTGCGGGTGTGGTTACGTATGTGTCTCTTAGGTTTTATTTCTTTTTTGTTATCAACCTCCTCTCTGCTCTTTTTCTTCTAATTTGTAATAATTTAATTCCTTTCAGATAATTTCTGATCTCTTTATATTAGTCCCCCATCATAGTTATGTCTCACTCTAATGAGTACAACAAATTAAGTTATCCCATTTCTGTGGGGTAATTCTTGGCCACTCTTAACCTGACTGCGCCTAATCCTTTAATTTCACTTCCCAATTTGCTTAGCAAGGTCACAAATCGACCAGCCTCTTTGATCTAGTTATTCCCACCTCGCTCATTTTCTTGAAAATCGTTTTTTTTTTTTTGCTGTGTTTTCAGGCTGTTATTATCATCGTCATCACTATCATTGAGAGCCGCGTCAATCTTCTCGTACCAGCTATCCTTGCAAGGCAACAAGATATCCCGTTTTTTTTATTCCTTTATCCATCTACGTCCCTTTCATTCACATTTAAAGATATTCCTTAGTTTCTGTTTCTATCTTCTAATAGGCGAGTTGAATTTCAAACAGGTGGGCGGCCTTTCTGCGACGCGATTCGAATCTCATTATTGCCGGACACGCATCTGACCAGTATGCTGCCCGGAAACAGAACTGATAAGTAATTGTTTGCCCCTCTTGACCTGCTAGCCACACCTCCGACTCTCCACAGCTTTATTTCCTTAATGAGGCTAAGTTTTTTCTGCCCTTTGTGATATTTCCTTAGGGATAGCTCCGGACATACACCTGGACTGTTCACCCTTTCTTCCAGTAGTTTTTGGAGGTGAGAAACACATTTCACATTCGTTATTCCACTTAGTTGATCTTTCATTTTCATTGCACTCATTTGATTTCTCTCTCGGCTCGGGGAGTTTCAAACTACAGCCCTGGACTTCGTCAGTAGGGCTCTTTGCATTTGGCTGAGTTCAAATTTCGACCTATTCTTTTCTCTCGGTCGTTCTTGAAGTTGAGAATGGTATTTCATCTTCCTCCCCTCGCTCACTTTAATCGTCTTCTACGGAGTCCTTTTCTGTTTCAAATATCTTACTACCCACAATTCTTACCTTATTCACCTTTATAATTCTTACCTCTTTCCTCAGTATTGGCCTGCCTTTTGCCGATAACGATGGTAGTCGTCTATCTTTTACTACCAAGACATGGGGTTAAACTGTATTCCGGCTTCATGTCGATAAAGCTAGTCTTGTCCCCCAAATCGCCTCTTCTCACAAACATGAGGCTACATTAAATCTATGGCCGCTGCTCGTCCCTTCTATTTTTACTGTGACGTTCACCATCCCCTTTATCTCAATCGGGGTTTCTACCGCTGGAGTAACTTCTATATCACCCTCTTTCAAGCTACCCCTATATCTCAAGCGCTCATAATCATCCTGATTCAGCAGTGAGACCTGTGACCCTGTATCTATTACAGTTCTTACTACAGTTCTTATGGTGGGGCGGCCCTGTTAAGCCCACAATATTTAACAATGTGTCATTTTTCACCTCACCTGGTGCACATAATTATTGAAGTCGAGGGGCATCCCCTCTTCGACGGGCAATTCATCGTCCTGTGGCCTTCACCGTCACAGTACTAGCAAACCAAGCCGTATCTACCCGGCGTGGATTCGTAAAACCAATATCTTTTCCAGGATCCTCTCCCTTAAACTTTTCACTCCCTATGCAGATCATAAAAAACCGCTTTTCTGTCTACTTGCCTCACGACTCGTAGTATATGATCTCAAATACTCACTCTCTGCTCTCTGGCCATCTCCAGCTAGGCGTACACTACGATTGCGATCTCGTGGTTGATTTATGTAGCAGCCGGTACCGCATTAGATTTGACACTGCTTCGGAGGTGGAACGGTCTAGTCTGCTTGAGATTCCATTACCTTCAATCGATCAGGCAAAGAAGACGGCGACTGCTCAAGTCTAATTGCCGTGACTTTCGCACGTGCTAGTTTGCAGTGATCCCGTTTAAACGCGGTCGAACCCTGCAAAGAAAGCAAGACACGAGTCATTTCATGGCCGAAGCGCACAAGTGCTAGCTCATCCATCTATACACGTGCAAGGCCGCAGCCGAACCAGTGCTCCTCGGACTGCGTTCACTTGCATCCGAGAGTTGACCTCAACTTTCCAGCCTCTGCCGTACCAGCCAGACGCTGACGACTTTCTCTCCTTTTGCTGTTCTTGCCGACCAACGACGACTTTCCCGCTTACGCCGGTTCTACCGACCAACGACGACTTTAAAGCCTGTGCGTTTCATACTAGACACTGACGACGTTTCTGCCGACCAACGACAACTTGCCCATATATAACAGCAGTATTCCATGCACGGACGGATGGTTGATTGTATATGTGCAAGATGGATTTCGGTAGAAAAAAACATCCTGGCACGACACAGTGAACCAACCTTCTTAGCAGTTGATTTAGCTCTTGACTCAATGTAACGGTTCCACTTGAGATCGGAAAATAGGTAAAGCCGAGAAGGATTCATAATTAAATATTTTATTATCAATCTTTGCATCTATAGTAAAATATCAAAATAGATTAAATAGTAATATAAGCAAATGTATTTTCCATATTCATTTTTATATTTATAAATATTTACCAAATACAAGGCCGAAGAACCACACAAGGTAGAGGGCTACTGTGTAGAGTTATTTACCGTAGCGTTAGGAGTGGAGAGCTGATAATTTAGAAGGAACCGGAAGCCCAATTCTGAATTATAAAGAAGTGTTAAATTTCTACTCCTGTTCAAAAGGTCGGGAGAAGTACGAACCGGACAACATGCGAGCTTATCTACTCTTATTGATGGAGGTAGACTTTAGAAGTACGGAGCAGAAGCACACTTTAGAAGGAACCAGAAACCTAATACTAAAGAAGAGACAATGGATAAACCTCGAGAAAAAAAAGTAAATTAGTTTTATTCTAATAAGCATGGATGTGTTAGAGCAGCGATTCCGAAACTGGGAAAAATTTCTACCTGGGTAGAGGGAATTTAAAGCTACCAGGGGGTAAATAATTACACTACCTACTAAATAAAAAAAATTCAGATGAATTTTCTCATGTCTTAGAGAGAGAGAGAGAGAAAGAGAGAGAGAGAGAAAGAAAGAAAGAAAGAGAGACAGAGAGAAAGAAAGAGAGATAGAGAGAACACCTGTTGCAAACAAAATTCTTGTTATTTGTTACTAACCGCTCTCTATGGCTCTGCTTAGTTGTTACTAACTGCTCTCTATCCACTTTTACTCTGTAACTATAAGTTTATCAGTATATTTATACATTTGAAAAATAAATTAGTAAATAGTCTCAGTGTGTTTTAACTGCTCTTTCTCTCATACACATGAAGAGGGAAATCTGGATGGTTGAACTGGGTGTAGGGGGAACCGACAGAAAAAAGTTTCGGGAACCAGTGTGTTAGATCGAATAATGAAAATACGTCATCTCGAAATGCCATGGATTGAATGCAAACATTTATCGATGTTAATGCGTGCGTGCGCGCGTGCGTGCGTGTGTGTGTGTGTGTGTGTGTGTGTGTGTGTGTTGGTAGATGTGTCAGGATATATTTGTTCGATATAACGACTGATAACATCAGATGACTATTAAATAAAAATGTCCTGTTTATTTAAATAACAACTGTTCGCGAACAATGCGGAAGATACAAAATAGAAAACAAAAGAAAATCAAATACGAGAAAGAGGAGACGCCATTATTGATTCAGACACGTGCCACATCTTTAAAAAGAAACGGAACGACAAAAACAAAAATTTACTATTGTTGAAAGATGGACGCCGATAAGTGAGAATAAGATTCCAAAAGTCGGTGATTGAATGTTAAACGTAAAATCACTACAGTTGTTATCAAGTTTTCCCACAACGATTGCATACAATATTATAGCAACAGATTTAATGAGACTTTCGCTTTTTTAAAACGGTAATCTATATATATAAAAGTCAAGATGTTTGTGTGTATGTCTGTCTGTATGTTCTTTATACAAATCCACAATTTTTATCCGATTCTCACTAAACTTCACACAAATATTCTTTAAGCTTCCTGTCAGTATTTTTTCCGATTTCCCCCCGATATTGGAAATCGATACCCCAATATCCGATCAGGTCTGATCAAAATCAGGTTTTCAGCCCTTTTATTTTAGTTTTTGCTTCGGGTTTGGCTCTAAGTAGTTCTTAGTCTCAGGCATGATAACATTTACTCAGAGGACTTATTTAGCCTTCAAAATTCAGTTTGCGACGGAAAACTTATTTGACATCGATACCGGAAATCAAAATTTGATTACATCCATTCATTTTCCTTTCAATATACGGTTTCGCTTTGACTGGAAAAAATATTGCTTTTTAGTCTTCCGTGCCAACGTCTAAAGAGTCTGAGTTCCAGGACCATAGATTAGTTTTAAAGCTTTCATTACACCCGAGCAACGCTGGGCTATACTGCTAGTCTTTTATAGATGTTTCTGTTGTTAAATGTTTTCTAGTGGTGTGGCTTCTGTTATCTGGTAGACTTTTTTTTTGTAAGTGGGTAGTGCTACTCGGCAAGGTTGAAAAAAGATGGTCCTACATGACTCATTCGCTGAAAACCATTTTTGATAATTGATCTGAAAATGTGGTTAAAAAACTGGTTAAACTGACAGTTTAGGTATTTCTGAGCAAATAACAATACAATCTAGCTCGTGTTCATACAATTTTGAGAGTATACATTTTCTTCTTTTATGGGGCGTATCACTTCAGAACGTTGGCAATCGTGGCTCTCCACAATTTCCTGTCGTTTGCATTTCTTAATAAGTTTTGTGTTTTCGCTATATCTCTTGAATCTTTTTTCTGCAACGCATTTGCTCAAGCTCACTAAGTAGGTAATGTGGTTGTTTCTATTTGTCTCGCATTCTTACAATCGGTCCTGTGTGTATCAAATTTTTCAAGCCCACTCTCCTCATTGTTGTCCTGGGAATTCCAATTGTTTCTTCCTGATGTTAAGTATACGTATCCTTTTCGTTCCCACTATCTCTAAAACTTCTTCATTGCTCATATGTTCATCGTATTCTCATCATCCTTCTGTAGAACCATATCTTGCTTCAAGTGTCTTTTTAATCAGTGGGAAGATTTTCTATTATTCACTGCCATACTGATGACTGATATTACATATCAGTTTTGAGTTTTTGTTCCTTAATATTTTTCTGAGCTTTTGGAAGGCATTTTCGTCACCGCAATTTGGATTTCAGTACGGTATTTTCTGTCATCCGTTAAAAAATTTCCCAAATATTTAAATTGTTGTACTTGTTTGACTTCGGTATCTCTAATTTGTAAATTACAGGTTGGGCTGATCTTTTTGCTAACAACCATTCAATATGTCTTCTTGCAATTGATGTTTAGTCCTTCCTTCTGGCTTTCTTTCAATACCTTCTGTAAATGATTCTTGTAGTTTCCTTTCTGTGTTTGCTACCATCTGTCATTTGCATATCGTATGTTGCTAAGAACGTGCCTGCAAATATTGAATCTGAATCGCTTCACTGCATAAATTGAATAGATCTAGTAAAGCCACACATTGTTTTCTTAAACCCTTTTCTATGTGTGGCTATTTTCCATCCGTATCCAGGAGGTTTGCTGACAGTATAGACTCTGGATTATTTTAATACCATTCTCAAAGATGTCTAAATTACATAGCCGTCACATCAGTTCGTTGTCGCGTTGTAACACTATTTCCCTAATCGACTCAGGGAAAAGAGTTCCCAACCGGGAGCCATGCTGATTGGGGTGCCAACCGTAGAGACAGACTGGTCGCCTTCCATAGAACTCATGGCTGAAGATATAAAGAAACGTAGAAAAGCTTGACCCCGATTAACTTAAAAGAGTTAAAGTCGAATAATGCGCCTCCGATAGAGTCCTAGCTAAGGATGTATAGAAACTGAATGAACCAAGAAAGAGTTAAACTAGCTGAAGAGATATTTTTTATTGCCGAGCGAAGAAGACTAGACGAATCCACTATTATTACCAGAATGATCAACTTCGGTCGTTTCCGTAAAACTTCGGTAAAGAGCCGAGAGTTAGAATTGGAGAGAATTTGGGAGTTTTTCAGAGCTGTCGAGCGACAGAGACCAAAGGACCCCACCTCCAGCCGCTCCTCTTCGGCTAATTCCGTAAAGTTTTCGTAAAGAGCCGTGAAAAGACTTGTTTTTATTTGGAAAATTGAAAGTTCTGATTATTCTTAACGAAAACTTCACTCCGTTATAAAAAGGAAATTTTATTTGGAAAATCGAAAGCTCTGATTGCTTAAACGAATCCTTCTCTCCGTTGTAAACTTTGAAATTCGTCGATTGTACATTCTGCTTTTATAATTAATTATTTATATATATATATATATATATATATATATATATATATATATATATATAGACTTTTTCTTGTAACTCATCCAGGCGTCTTCGAAGTTTACTTATTTATTTATTTATTTGGTGCCGTATTCAATTTTTTTAACACAAGTGTACACGTGTGTCTGGTCTGATTTGAGGTGGTAGAGAGACGGCTGCCGGGTTTTCAACGCGACTTTTCTGAGATCAAAGAACACAGTGTGAGCAGAAGAGTTCACCGTTGTAATAGACGTCTTGAAGACCAGCTACTGTGACGAGGCCATCGTCACGATTAGCGACCCGTTTCGATAGCATCAACCCACTTAGGTACGGGTCATAATCATCACAACAGGTTCCGGACAAGGAGCAGCGAGCCAGCTGGGGGCATGGTGTTACAGCGTACTTTTTGTAAAGCACAGGTTCAGTTCCTTCTGCATTTGTTTTATTCTTTCTGGTATCATAGAAATTGTATTACTTGTTCCAGTGTTTTTAACGAATTTTCATTGTCCATGTTCTATTTCTGGTTTGATTCTGCTGTGCGCTCTATTCATCAGAATTCAAATGAATTGTATGGTTCATTAGGCTAGACCTCACATTCATTTCACCAGGCTGTTTAAGTCGTGTTAGGAAAATGGACCTACTTAAATCTTCCGGCATATCACCGCTGTTTTATATGTTATTTATTATGTCTCTAAACTTTTCAGCATTTTATATTACGATTCCATATGGTTCATCTGCTTTGTTTCTGTTAAATTTGGCTAGAGCAGATTCCATTTCAGTTGTTAATAATATCTGATCGTTTTGAAATTTCTGTGTATTGCCGATTGTTGGGCTTCGTCGTGGAAGAGTTCTTCGATATAGTCGTTCTACGCGGTTGCATAGTTGTGGGATTATACCAATTATCTGCAAGATATCTTAGAACGCCTGTTAGACGACACTGCTAAAACCAGTATAAAAGGAAATAAAGACTCTCTCTCTCTCTCTCTCTCTCTCTCTCTCTCTCTCTCTCTCTCGTACAAAGCTGTAGAGAAGGTATTGCACAAAGTCCTGACCTTATTGAAAACTCTACTGAAAATACATGCACATATCTGATCTGAAGAAAAAAATAAGAGAAATCAGTCCTTCAAATTTGACAGAACTAGAAACTATTGCCAAGGAGAACTGATCAAAACATCTATCAGTGTGTCTAGTGTTATTGTAAGGATCTATCAAAAATGATTAAAGACATTAATGAAAAATAAAGGTTATATGATTGATTATTGAGGAGAAAGGTCCCATAATATTGTCCAATGTTTAATGTTTTTTAGAGTTATGCATAAAAATTGGCGTTGCATGATCCTAAACAAAGAACAGCTCTATTTGTAATTATGTAGGTGAGCGGATGATATACATGTGGGAAGGGGTGTTTTTTTCTTTTTGTGTGTGTGTGTGTGTGTGTGTGTGTGTGTGTGTGTGTAAAAACTAATTTTACATTTGTTTTTATAGATGTATATCTCAGCGCGCAACGATTACCTGAATACAGTTTTTGAGAGCGTGAAATTGATTCACTAATAAAAATTACTAGTGTACGTTCTTTTACCCTATAATGACAGGTGAAGCCTTGTTTAAGAGTAGCGCTTAACAATCTAGTCTTTTACACCATTGTTCTTGTAATAGTAATTGTAATATTACCCATTTCTTTATAAGGGAACATTTAGCATTCTCTGGCCGAACAGCCAGTGCTACTTAAAACTGACATTCATAAAATCTTTCTGTTAAAATAATTTTTCGAGAAAATATATTTTTCAAGTTTCTTTTTATCAACCTTTTCAGTATTGATGAGGGTTTCCTTCCTAATCGTCGATATCTTGATTTTGACATTATCTCTTCAAGTTACTTGTTCTATCCATTATAGTCGTTGCTACTGTTGAAAGTCTTCAATTGATGTAGTTCCTGTTATATGACATGGTTCTTTGTTTAGGATCATGCAGCGCCAATTTACAAGGTTCTAAGACGGATGGTCTTTGTTAAGACCTACAGACTTCATTTACTCATACCTTTTTTTAAACTATTGAGCTTAGAAAAAAGTTGTATACAGTAGACATTTTATATATTTCTAAACGAATTTGTTGCAAGTTTTAATCTCACTGAATGCCCGACACTTGAACCATTGTGCTGGACTAAGATACTTAATCAATGACAACATATACTGCTTTTCTAATTGTATTCTCTTATCACATTCAATACGTTAACTTCTGAAAATAAATGAATACGCATCAAATGTAAATATCTAAAAACTAAATGCTGTTTAGATTCTTGGAAGTTGAATTACAATTCTGTTCATATATTCTTCGTTGTTACTTAATGTTTGTTTGTTTTATAATTTACGACTAACTAAAGGAAAAATAGAAATATGTATTTCAAATATAAAAGTTTAAAAATCAAGCAAAATAACATTCCTCGTCATGATGATGATCATCATCAGAAGCTGCAATCATCATCATTCATTTGAAATAGCTTTGCAAAGATCCAGGGTGGCGGAAAAAGAAACAAAATTAGCGAGCTGGGTTCGAAATTCGCCTACAGCTATTTATATTTATTTCACATTCATCACTTTAGGAAAGGCATGAATCCATAGTTTCTTTTCCTATCACACAATGTCTTATCGAAAGATCTCATCACAGACATGTCCCAATAGTTGAGAAGAAACCTTTTGAAGATCACACTTAATGTCACTTTTTTAATATCACTTCCGAATATAGGTGATCATGGCTCCCCACAACTTCCTATTCTTTTTAGCTCTTAGTAATATTAGTCTTTTTATGATCTCTCTCACTCCCTGTTCTACCATTCACTTACACGTTTGTTAGGTATATTACTCGCTGTTTCAGTTTTGCTTCTCTTGCCTTTATTATGTCCTCTGGGTGTCAAATTCTCCAAGCCCACTTTCTTCATAATATGTAGCAGAAATTCCAACTGTCTTCTTTTCAAATTCAATGTACAAATGTCCATTTTATTCCCTTTTTCATAAAAACATCCTTGTTACTCAGATATCCATCCATGGCATTCCCAGCATCTTTCTGTAGAACCACATTTCTGTTGCCTCAAGTCTTCACTTCATCTGTCAGAAAAAATGTCCGGTACTCATTGCCATAAAGGGTGGGGGGACCTTCCATTGCGGTTCAGCACTCTTTCCTTTGTTTCTAACGAAATTTTCCTGTTTCTTAATACTTCACTTATATTTTGGAAGGCATATTTCTGTGGAGAAGTTACCATTTCTTCACTTGGTTACATAAATTCAGTTCAAAAGTAGTTGAAAGTTGGATTTTGGATGCGAGATAAATTAACTTTTTTATCTTTACTCTACATAGAAATTTTTGCTTCAAAAAATGATATAACATTTCTCCTCTGTACGCGCGATTATACCCGAATTTGTTTTCATCTAGATGTATGACGTGATGTTCTGAGAAATCTGTATTTCATTAGATATTATTTCATACTATGATATTCCTCTCTCTCTCTCTCTCTCTCTCTCTCTCTCTCTCTCTCTCTCTCTCTCTGAGAGTAAATAAAATTTGAATGACCGATAAATGAACACCGCTTTTTAACCTGGACATATTATGTACGTAATATAGGTTAGATATACTGCTAAATTTGTCGGTCTTTGGTTATATGGTAGCGTAGTGGCTCTCGTAAGAGTGCACCATCTTATGGCATGGGTTATGGTTGCGACGATGTGTTTCGGTGTGATGAAAATGTATTGGGTAAA
Organism: Ascarosepion bandense; assembly: GCA_037127315.1. Classification (NCBI taxonomy): domain Eukaryota; kingdom Metazoa; phylum Mollusca; class Cephalopoda; order Sepiida; family Sepiidae; genus Ascarosepion; species Ascarosepion bandense. The sequence continues at coordinate 388,976 of JBBBDQ010001220.1, read as the reverse complement.
TATGTTTTATGCCTGGAAACGGGCATATATTCCGAGATGTGCGTTGTGGTCTCGTGGATATCGCCTCGGAACGAGAAATCAAATTGCCGAGTTCGAATTCCAGTTGAATTCCTTGCATTCACTTACGCGCAAATACCCTTGGGAAAGGTATTAATCCGTGTCTTCCCTCCAGTTATGGGTTAAATAACAGGACAGATTGAGTTCTATAGCCTTGGTTGGCAACCAGTCTACCGCAGAAAGCAATGGCAACCTACTGCGGGATAATCTTCTGCCCAGTCAGTCTTTCGAGACATGATCGCTCAAGCGTGTTTCACGTATGGCACTTAACTGACCAACATGTACGTAATATAGGTTATTGATCTTAGATATACTGCTAAATTTGTCGGTCTTTGGTTATATGGTAGCGTAGTGGCACTCGTAAGAGTGCACCATCTTATGGCATGGGTTATGGTTGCGACGATGTGTTTCGGTGTGATGAAAATGTATTGGGTAAATATGTTTTATGCCTGGAAACGGGCATATATTCCGAGATGCGCGTTGTGGTCTCGTGGATATCGCCTCGGAACGAGAAATCAAATTGCCGAGTTCGAATTCCAGTTGAATTCCTTGCATTCACTTACGAAAAGAAAAGTATTAATCCGCCTCTTCCCTTCAGCTACGGGTTAAAGACAGGACAGATTGGGTTCTATAGACTTGGTTAAAAAAAAACAAGTTATGGAAACCTACAACTTCTGCCTAGTCATCCATGTCTATTTCAAGACATGATCGCCCAGCGTGTGTCACATATAGCAATTGACTGACAGATTCCTTTCATTCAATTAAAGCCGTTTAAGTAGTGGTTGTGCGTAATGTTGCAGGATTGACGCTCTAGTGCAGTGGATATTGGTCTTGAATAATAAATAAGAGAATCGATATTGAATTAACTTACGCGCAAATACTTTTGGAAAAGGTATTAATCCGTCGTTCTTCCTTACAGCAATGGTTTAAATAGCAAAGCAGATTAGGTTTTGTAGATTTGATTGGGCTGAGAACAATACAGATATACAGGCAGATAAACAGGCACACACACAAACATCTTGCCTTTCATATCTATATATGTTATCGATTTTCTGCATTATTGTAAGAACTGCAACCTTGAAACTTCTGAATATCGTTTCTTGTGTCTTTGTACATGAGTGTAACAAATTTGTTTAAAATCACACCACTCCCGATTTTTTCCATTATTGATTATCGATATCACATCTCATCAGTACAGTTAGACATCTGTTTGATTGAAACCTGACTGAATTGACATCAGTCAACGATTTTAACCTCTCATCGATGGGCACTTAATATATATAATAAGAAAACTCAACACATATTTAAACGGTTATAAATGCAGAATGTTTTGTGCAAAGTAAAGAAAAAGTTTTACAATTTTTCTTGTTCAAACCGTTGATGTATAAATAAATGTTAAATGAATATATCATTTATTTAATCATTAACCGTCTGAACGGGGCAATTGTAAAAAAAATTCTTTAATTTGCTGAAATAAATTCTGGATTCATAACCGTTCAATTATGTGTTGAGTTTTTTCTCACTATATTTACTCTGGATAGTGTCCATTGAGATCTCTATTTCTATCGAAATATATAATTATTTAATTACTTAGTTTCTGGTCATAATAAAATTAGACCAGTACACAGTTGTATAAAAAAAAGTGTTCACTGTAATTATATTGTAGACCTTTTGAATGATATATATGAGTTTAAATCGAATATGGATCGGTATCCGACTGAATGATAACATTACGAAAAAATAGGAAAAGTTTATAAAATTTAAAATATTTCACTTTTATAAAAGCTTCATCAGAAAATGAGTTATAGAGGAATAAACGAAAAGAACTTCTTTATCCTACATTTTAAAACCAACGTTGGTATAATTTATAGTGCTTCGAATTCACGAAGAGACGACGCGTCTTTCCGAAATTTCAAGAAATTAACAGATTAATTTCTTGAAACTTTGGATGGATGCGTCATCTCGCCTTGAGTTCGGAACGCCATAAATTATACTAACATTAGTTTAAAAGAGTCGAATGTTTGTGAAACATTCGATGAATATTAAACAAGGTATCCGATGAATATCAAACAAGACAAGAATAAAAATACCAGAATTTTTTTCTTTTCCTTCTGATCTAATTCTCTGATAAATCTATGTATATAAAAGGCCAGTGTGTGTGTGTGTGTGTGTGTGTGTGTGTGTGTGTGTGTGTGTGTGTCCTTTATACAAATCCACAATTTTTATCCGATTCACACGAAATTTCACACAAATATTCTTTAGGCTTCCGATCAGGCCATGAGCTACATATTTTTTCGATTTTCCCCCGATATCCGATCCGGTCTGATCAAGATCAGTATTTCAGAGCCTTTATCGTTGTTCTTGCTGCACAATTTGCTCTAACTTGATAAAATTATGAGTTTTAGTCTCAAAAATTAGTAGATCTTCTCAGATGACTCATTTTCCTCGATATCGGAAATCTATACCCCCAATATTCTATCGAATATGATCAAAAACCGATATTCTGCCACCAATATGACTCATTTTCTCCAATTTTACTCCCGATGGGTAAGATAAGTTTTCATGTTCTTTCTTATGTTAATTTATCCTTGGATGACTTATTTGACTTCGATATTGGACATCGATACCCCAATATCCTATCGGGTCTGATCAAAATCACGTTTTCACCCCTTTTATTTTGGTTTTTGCTTCGGGTTTGGCTCTAAGTAGGTATAATTGTAGTTCTTAGTCTCAGCCATGATACCAGAGAACTTATTTCGCCTTCAAAACTCAGCGACAGAAAACCTATTTGACATCGATACCGGAAATCATAATTTGACTTATATCCATTCATTTTCTTTTTCAATCTACAGTTTCGCTTTAACTGGAAACAACTATTGCTTTCAGTTTTTCATGTCAGCCTTCAAAGGGTCTGGGCTCGAGGACCATGGATTAGTTTTAAAGCTTTCATTACACTTGAGCAACGCCGGGCTATATTGCCAGTCTTTAATAAAAGTGAAACATGTTAGATTGATAAACGTTTTCTATTTGTTCTTCATATTATCCTATATATAAATATATATATTACATTATATTATAAAAGATATAATATTAAGTTATGCTATATTTATGGGTTCCATATCAGGGAAAGAGCGCATTAATATTAAAATTGACACAATCTATTTCATGCTTAAACTCAATGTTAAGTACATGTTTGTTGTGTTTTCACTTGACTATTTAAATACCTGGGAAGCGTTATAACAGAAGACGGAAAGTGCGACTCAGAGATCCGAAGGCAAATTGGCATAGCAAAGGAAGCATTCCAGAAGTTGAGTAAAGTATTAAGAAACAGGACAATTTCGCTAGAAACAAGGCAGAGAGTACTGGATTTCTACGTGCTGTCCGCCCTTCAATATGGCAGTGAATGCTAGAAAATATCATCAAAGATGAAGAAAAAACTTGAGGCAACTGAAATCTGGTTCTACAGAAGGATGCTGTGAATATCATGGATCGAGCATGTGAGCAGTGATGAGGTCTTGGAAATGATGGAAACTAAAAGGAAATTAATACTGAGCATCAGGAAGAGACAGCTGAAGTTCCTCGAATATGTAATGAGGAAGGAAGGTTTGGAGAACCTGATACTAACAGGCCAGATAGAGGGAAAAAGAGACAGAGGAAAGCAACGGATAATATATTTGAAGGACCTAATTAGGTGGATGACGGAACGAGAATTGCATGGTTTAACAGGAGAAGGCGTGCTCAGAGCCACCAGGGATAGGGAAAAGTAGAGGGCCATGATCGCCTACGTCCTGAAGGGACAAGGCACATAGAAGAAGAACAAAAAGAAGAATTACATATATCGGTCAATGTCACATTATTGTCTATTGTTTTATTCTAATAATTATTACTATTTTCAAGTCATCTGTAGTGTATTTTGGCACGACCATTTATGCATAATGGTCAATGGTGCATTATGATTAGTAAAGTAAACGGATATCGATTGGGTTGTTTCGGTTAAATTTCAAACTATTCTATTGGCTATTGAGTTTGGATAACCGTGGTTCCCACTGCAATTATTTGTAGATATTTTATAGTTTTTTGTGTTAAGTTTTTAATCATTATTTATTATTAATAACTTTATTGTAAAACTAAAAAAAACTTATCATTACTAAATATATATATTTTTTCACAACCAACATCCATCATTGCCTGATGACAAGATTCTATCTCAAACATTGGAAATTTCCGTGTCGCAATGTACTTTTAATTCATCAATTCGGTCGGGTTTCAATCCTGGGTAAAAAGCAATCGGATGTCTAACCGTACTGATGAGCTGTGATACAGCGAAACAGATCTGTCTGCAGATATATATATATAAATTAGAGAAAATTTTCAAAATTCAAAGGTGTCGGATGTGCATTTCGACATAGGATCTCTAATAGAGATTCTACGTCACGTCAGCGGCATTGTTTTTTTCCAAATGGCGAAGGCCCTGGGATAGAGTGTAGAGGGGTTTTTGGTTAACAACGGTCACAAAGTAGAATAGGACAGGGCTGGTAGTCGCGGGGTTACAGGGTATTGAAACGGTATATTTAGGAAGGGGAGGAATAGGAGTCCATATTTTATAAAAATAGACAACTAAATGAGTTAAATTACTTTTTAAGGTTAAGATTTTGGGCTGTTTGAAGAGGGGCCTGGGGAGGTTTTTGACGTCCCTGTGGGAGTATATGATTCAGCCCAGGTGGCAGATCTTGTGGGAATTTACATTTTAGATATTCTAAGCAGATTTTTAAACATTTAGGTCTATATCGGGACGATGGATTAATAATTATCCCTAATTCCAATGGGCCCTACAGAAATAGGATACACAAAAAATAATTAGATTCCTGAAGTACCTCGGTTTTAAAATCGAAGTCACCTCTAATCTTAAAATTGTTAACTATCTAGACATCACCCTTAACTTAAATGATGGATCCTACCAACCATTTCTCAAAGAAAATAGTTCCCCCACTTATATTAATATTTCATCCAAACACCCCCAAAATATTATAAAACAGATACCCAATATAGTGAATAATAGAATCAACCAATTATCATCCAACATTAAAACTTTCAACGCAAGTAAAAATATTTACAAAAAGGCCCTTCAAAAAAGCGGATATAAGAACAAGTTAACATATAATAAACCTACAATAGACTCCGAATCATCCAAAAATAAAAATAAAGGAAAAAAAAAATAATTTGTAGAAAAAGAAAAATAATTTGGTTTAACCCCCCCCACTTATTGTAAACTAACTAACATCAATATTAGTAAATATTTTCTCAAGTTAATAGACAAAAATTTTAATAACAGTAACCCTATATGGAAGATTTTTAATAGGTACACCCTTAAAATTAGTTATTCTTGCACCCCGAATATGGACAGCCTTATTAGTTCCCATAATAGGAGTATTCTGGTGAACTTGCGCAATGCTGAATCTTGGTCCGGAATTCTAAACTGTAATTCTGTGGACGCCTGCCCGGTGGAGGGAAAATGCAAATCCACCCAGGCGATTTATGAAGCCCGCATTTCTCCATCTAACAAAAAAAAACGACTTCCGGACCTATATCGGTATGTCCGCCGGTCCTTTCAAACAAAAACTGTATAACCATAGGTACACCTTTTCGAACCCTGGTCAGAGGTACCAGACAGCCCTTTCGCGGGCATTCTGTAAAATGAAAGAGGAAGGACTGGATCCTGAAATTAGCTGGAAACTGATAGGTTCAGCCTGTATTCCGAGGAATTTTCGTGATAGGTGCTGTCTATGTTTACCGGAAAAAATTTCAATATTAAAATACCCCCACCAACACCGGCTACTGAATCTTAGGAGGGAATTCAACAGTAAATGCCGCCACAAGGCAAATTTTTCGAATACTTAAATTTAGAATTTAAATCCCCGTTGACTAGATGTTAGAATATAAATTAAAAGGATTCAATTTAAGTTTTAATCTTAATTTTACCCTAACGTTAACCTCAAAAGTATTTTAACCCCCCTACCTTCCTATCCCAAGCTCCTTTAATTGCCTATCTTTAGAAAATATGGATTCTTTTACTAAATCCCTTTTTCCTTGGTTTACACACGCATATATATATATATATATATATATATATATATATATATATATATATAATTTTTTCTCTGATATTTCTTCTCTAATATTTTTTCTCTAATAATTTTTAAACTGATAACTTCCTGTAAATGGCATTTAACTCGCTTCTACCTAAAAGGTTTAATCAAATAAACTTAAATAAAAAATTTTAAAACTTATATTGAAACCCATTCCTTCTCGCCTAAATACACCTCTTCAAACAGCCCAAAATCTTAACCTTAAAAAAGTAATTTAACTCATTTAGTTGTCTATCTTTATAAAATATGAACTCCTATTCCTCCCCTTCCTAAATATACCGTTTCAACACCCTGTAACCCCGCGACTACCAGTTCTGTCCTATTCTACTTTGTGACCGTTGTCAACCAAAAACCCCTCTACACTCTATCCCAGGGCCTTCGCCATTTGAAAAAAAACAATGTCGCTGACGTGACGTAGAATCTCTATTAGAGATTCTATGTCGAAATGTACATCCGACACCTTTGAATTTTGAAAATTTTCTCTAATTTATATTGGCTCTGTATTCTTTATACATTGAGTTCTCTGCCTGCATCACTTTTTAATGTTAAAATTTTTTAATATTAATTAGGATCAGGTTCTTGGAATTTACCTTCCTACTCTTCTACTTCGCATTAAAGAAAAACAAAAAAAAAAACAAATATATATATATATATATATATATATATATATATATATATATATATATTCAGAAATTATAACATGAATGTGCTATAATATCACTACTAAAATAGCTATTTTGTTTCGACACTTCTTGTGTCTTATCAAGTGATGAGGTTTATTTCAAGTTGAAGAGTTTTAAAAGGTTAAAAACAAGCAGAACCCCTTTAATCAGGAAGGCCTTTCTGCATAGACAGTGTGGACCAATCAGAATAAAGTAACTTCTAATTTTAAGAATATGTGAGCAGACTCAAAAATGATATTATTAGCTCTACTTTGTATTGAGCACTTTTTAAGAAACGTGTTTCTTTGGATACGGAATATTATTCCATCCATACCTACCCTATACTTGTACATATATATATATGGTTCATATGAAGAAGTTTGTGACTTAACTGAGCAACATCATAATGTCCTCACTCCTCATGATTTGCTCTTAGGAGTGAATAAACCATAACGGTGTCTTCCCGAAACTTGGAAGTCGGCGTGAGTCTGCTCAGTTAAGTGACGAGCTTCTTCGCATTAATCCTATTAACGCTCTATCTCTGTTCCGATATCAAGCACTTTTCGACGAAAACCTGCTTGCCAAAATACCTTTTATTACTAAACCACAGAAAAAAAAGCAACAATCTTGGCACTAAGCACCATCGCAACTCAACAGTAATCATTTCACGCCAAGCAAGGCATTCCAATGCCACTATAGCGCAGGGGGTTACATAGAGGAAGGTGCTGAGAGAGCGATTAAATATAAGAAATGTCAGAAGGAGGGTGATAGGAAGAGTGTTTGAGTAAATGGGTGCGAGTTAGTGTGTTAGGAGGTGTCTATTGACCTTACATTTAAACTCCTAGAGATTGTAGCTGTCGGGAAAGCAAGTATGTGGAAGGGGATTCCACAGGTGGGAATTGCGAGAAAAGAAGCTGTTGGAGGAGAAATTGCGGTTACATTTTATCTAAGGGGCACCAGTGTTCTAAGTTCATCGGAGCAGAAGCCGTAAAAGTATTTATAGAAGAGGCACAGGGAAGACACGTCACGCCGGTGAGTGAGTGACTGCAGCCGGTCAGCCAAGTCGGTATCGATCACATTATATATATACGTTGCATTACCATAATAGTAAGCTCCAACTGTCCTCTGCCTCTGCCTCTTGGCGTAGAGAGAGGGAGATATCTTTCGCTAAGGTAACTGTTACACTGTATCTCCTATTTGCTTGCTTCACTCTTTCATAAACATATACTAAAAGGCGATTTATAAAATGAATTGAAAATTCAGCGGGATGTTCTCCCGAATGCATTTATCCTGTACGTTGAAAGAAGAAACCACCTGGACATTCGAACGAGTGGAACTTCGTCAAGTCACGGGATTCTACCACAGTCTCATGTATGAGTCGTCTGGAGGAACGGAATGTCTATACCCGCCTAAAAGCCATAAAAGTTATGAAGTTGATCAACACGGCCGACTACTGCTAGCCTGAATACGAATGTTGATAGAAGGAGAAGAAAGAAGAGTGACAAAATAAGACAAAAATGTATATTTTATTTCAGTGAAGCAAGCTAAGTCCTTTCATTTCACTCTGGCCTACAGCATTCATTTCCCTCGACTAAAACTCTTGCCTCTCTTCTTTTGTGTTTCATGCTCACTGTTCCTTCCGCAACCAATTTATATATATATATATGTGTGTGTGTGTGTGTGTGTGTGTGTGTGTGTGTGTGTGTGTGTGTGTGTGTGCAGTTCTGTTCAAAATCTTTAAAAGTGTTCCCGTTATTTGTCCCTAATACTGGTGCAATATTTATCCTAAGACGACATTTTGAGTGTATGAACCTGGAATCATATCCATTCACGTTCTTTTCTTTTTTCTTATTACGTGTTCACGTGTTGGGCTAAAAAAACGGTGCAATCCAGGTTGAAAATAAATGAGAAGTCTTTTTCCCAGGCGACCTGGGTTGCATCCCCGACTCTTAACAATATATATATATATATATATATAGAGAGAGAGAGAGAGGGGGGGATGTAATGCCACATCATAAACATTTTATTGAATAAATAAAAAGAAAAGAAAATTTAAATTAGAAGGAAAATAAAATGTTGATATACCTTTACGGTTTAAAATGAATCATTTCCAAGCGGCATTCAAAATAAGCAATATGATACCTTTCACACCTCTTCCCTTCCGCTCTCTCTCTCACTCTCTTTCTCTTTCTCTCTTTCGTATACATATATATATATATATATATATATATATGTGTGTGTGTGTGTGTGTTTAGGTTTTGAAGGCTGTCACAATGCGTTTAGTAAAATAAAGGAAGGTAAAGAAGTTGTTAGGTATCACCTATTTATCATACATTAATATTTCGAGATTAACATCTCATCGTCAGATTGCTAGAAGAGCTTGTGTTTGAGTCCGCGCCTTTCAACATACACACACTACAATTAATGACAGCAGCAACAGCCAAGAAGGACCATTTATTGAAAGGCACGGACTCAAATACAAGCTCTTCTAACAATCTGACGATGAGATCTTAATCTCGAAATGTTAATGTATAATAAATAGGTGATAACTAACAACTTGTTTAACTTCCTAAACGCATTGTGACAGCTTTCAAAACCTAACCATATTCCTAATATACACAATGCTTCAAGCAAAGTACAAAACTTTATATATATATATATATATATATATATATATATATATATATATATATAGAATAAAAAGTGTCAGAAGCCGTGAATATTTATTGTTGTTGTTATTATACATGTTATGATACATTAAGTGTTCAGAATGGTATTTATGACGCTACACGTGTTTCGAGTCTAAGATTGACTCTCATCAGGAGAATAAATTTGTGGCTTTACGTATCGAGTTCCTTTTGTTTCTGATGGCTAAGCTGTTGTTTTATAAATAAGTAAGTAGAAAAAATAAGAAAATAAATAAAATCAGTAAAATAAAAAAAAATAAGATAAAATACATCAAATGTTGGCATGTTGAATAGTCTGTGTTTTCTCACATCAGCACGTGTATAAATGGATAAACAGATAAATAAACAGATGAATGAATCAAGTGATTACCCCAATTTGAAATGATTTTGGTCTAGGGTTACCTTTTTCGTACCTTAAAATTATCTTCTAGTGGCTTTTGCTTATTTACAATATATATATATATATATCGCCGCATGAAATTTTGTCAACTTTTTTTTCTTTTCTTCCCTAATGCAAATTCATTATAACTTTAAGAAAAAACAGGAAAAAGTCTGCCTGTGGATTACAATCTGCCACAAGTTATAATCAGGCTGTCTGAGATGAGCTGACAATATCAATGGTATCTTATTTTCTTTTCTACTATTCATTTTTCCCCACTGGAATCAGCGAGAGAACGAAATGATTAGTACTGAAATCAGATGGAAACAATATCATAATATATATATATATATATATATATATATATACAGAGAGAGCGAGAGATGGGGAGAGAGAGGGGAGAAGGAGTGATACTGAATGAGAGAGAAATCAGAAAAGCCGATAATTTGTATCACATATAAATACAGTCGGTTTCACATGAGCCACTTCAGGTTTTATCGCGATTTAAACAACGCAGCCATTCATTGATATTAATTGACAAAATCGAGACTTGAATAAACAATAATTTTATAAATTTCGTCTCGTATTCTTCTTAGACTATTCGTCGATGCGTTACACAAAATTATATTGTTAATAAATCCAAGAGGAATAATAGCAAAATCTGTCTGCGCAGTTACAATAAAATCTGGTTCGTTCTGCACAGAAGAAAATATTCATTTGCATGAAACATCTTGAATTTCGAAGAATCGAATTAATATCCAGGTGAGAGTTTGGACATTTATCATGGTTGATTTGACTAATACAGTGAAATATTTTCAAACTTTAGAACTGGAAATTCTAAACATTATAGACAACAACAAATGAAATGAGAAAATTTGGCTGAAGATTCTGGATAAAAAGTCAAGCTAAGGGTTTAACCTGCCGATCTCTCTCCAGCTTGTTAAAAGAAATGTTTTTGCTAAGGTACGAAATCAAGTTGAAAAATATGAAGCTGTGATCAAAGCATCTTATTTAAAAGACATCAAGAAATGACAGGTATAAAATGATATATTCATTCGTTCTTCTCACTGACGAATGTTGAGGTCAAACGGATGGAACAAAGACCGGATAGACACTAGTGAAAAACCTGGTTGGTGATGTTTGAGGATAAGATTATAGGTAGCAAAGTGGTATGCTGATGACGAGTTCTAGACAGATTTCAAGATGGCAGCTACAAAGTCAGGTCTAGTAAATGGAAGAGAACATATTAAACAAAAGGTCTGTTAGAAATGTTTACTAGCGATGCCTATAAAGCATATTATAAAAAAAAACATTATAAAACTTAAAAAATGATGCAAGTATGTAACACAGCTTAGATGATGCTAAAATTAACGTTGGATGTACGTTGTGGTGCAGTGGATATCGACTCAGAACGACAAATCGGGAAGCCGAGTTCGAATTCCAGTTGAATTCCTTGCATTCACTTACGTTTAAATACCCATGGGAAAGGTATTAATCCGTCTCTTCTCTCCAGTTATGGGTTAAATAATAGGAAAGATTGGGTTTTATTACCTTGGCTGGCAACCTGTCTACCGCAGAAAGTAATGACAACCTACTGCGTGATAATCTTCTGCCTAGTCAGTCATGTATCTTTCGAGACATGATCGCCCAAAGCGTGTATCACATATGGCACTTAACTGACTCAAAGAAGCCAGGTGCTTTAACGAGTTAACTTGAGGAATGACTTCTAGCCACCAGGTGTAATGCCACGCTTCACAGTATGTCAGTGGCGCCGCTGTCCACCCAACTGCGCTTGGGATATGCACACAGGGTACAAACTGAATGACAGGTAAACATATAAGCACCCACCTGAGAGAGGACAGATGTGACCTGAAACGAAAATAATTCTGCGTATGTGTTTTTATTAAAATTTGTGATGATAACGCTATATTGCTAATAATCTCCGCCATGTGTATACATGCCAATTATTGATACACCGTAATCTTAGTTTCGTTAGGCACAAGACCATACGTATGAGCTTGGGAATTAAAATTCTGTGCTAAAAATATTTAAAAGGTATTAACTTATCTTTAATTAAGCACAAAGCCATGGGCATGATTTGAAATATATTCAAAAGACGAACTTTTGCTCTATGGTACAATACTGTTCAAAAGTATTAGGACAGGAACTATTTTATCTTTTCTGAGGCATATTAACAGAAAATAAACAATTTAATTAAACTAATTTTATTTGATTTACTCAACAAATGTTTTAGCAAGAAAAAATAGTTGTTACAAAATAAATTTAATATTTAGTATAATAGCCCTTTGCTTTGATCACAGCCTTCATTCTGTCAGGAATTGACATCACAAGCTTCTTCAATGTATCTAATGGTATCTCCTGCCAAGCAGCTTGTATTTGTTCCCAAAGTGAGTCTTGCGAAGTAACATTAGATTTATCAATTTTTTATCCAAAATATCTCATAGATGTTCAAAAGGATTGAGATAAGGGCTTTGTGGGGGTCAATTCAAATTCCAAAGCCTTCCTTCCTCTTCGTTTGTAGTTAGATAATTCTTGCAAAGGTTTTGTTTTTCATCCTGTATTTGAATTTCAGTGAAATCTTTAGGAAAAAATCATCCCTGTCCTAATACTTTTGCACACTACAGCTTTGTAACCACTGTTCCAAGGAGAAGTGTGCGTACAATTCTGTATAAGTAAATATACAAGCGCTTACGTGTTTATACACGGGGACATACGTACACCCATTCGTGCATGTCACGTACCAGATTGGCATTTCGATTTGAGTCATTGAAACACATCTGTTTCCCGCCATCCTTCACGGCGAAACACGATAAAAGTTTTCTAGATCGTGACGCCTGAAGTTATCGCCATACGACAACTCTTCGACCACCCAACAGAAGTCAAAAGCCAGCTTCACCTACAGTCACGGAAAATACCTCCCTCTGACAATTTCAAAAGAAAAGCAAAATGAAAACGAGAAGGAGATAAAGAAGAAGAATTTTGATTGGACAGCACCAATAAAGTTACCAAGTACGTTAGCTTCAGAGTACAGAAAGAAAATCGCTCAAAAATATAACGAGTCGTTCACTGAATTCCTTGCGTGTTACTTCACAAAGACCAGGCGTAACAAAGACATATGGCAAGGCCTGACAAAAATTATACTTGTCATTATTGTAAATATTATACAAAGCATTGTCTACATCTTTAAAAAAAGGACATTTCGATGAATGTATTCTTTGATCTTCGTGTTTAGTCTAAAGTTTTAGGAAGGAAGTATTTTCATTATTCTATATATTATTGAGATAACTGGAATAACCATTATTGTTTGTAAAAATACATTGAGGTTATTCTTCAACTTTCCTCGATAGGATGTATTACTACAATAATCTAAAAGGTATCAGTAAAATAACACTACGAAGCAGCGGAACAATATATAGTCCAAAATGTTGTGTTAAAAACAACAATGATAAAGATAAACATTTTAAGATATACAAAATGAAAGAAAAAAAAGCAAAGTCTAAATAATGGATATATTTTATTTTATGCTTAATCTCACGAAACCTTTGTTTAGGGTTTGTTAAATATATAACTGGGCATATCATCAGTGAAATATATATATATATATACAAATATAACATATATATATATATACAAATATAACAATTAGAAGTACTGGACTGCTATGTGATGCCAGTTCTTCAATATGACAGTGAATGTTGGACAATATAATCAAAGATGGAGGAAAAACCTAAAGCAACTGAAATGTGGTTCTACAGAAACATACTGGATAAAAAGTGGGGGATCAATTCCATATTACAATCAATATATAATCTGACCCCCCCTACTTTGTGGTCAAAACAGCTTCAATACATTTATATTCCTGAGATCTAAAAGCACAATGATGCATTTCAGAAACTGACTAGAGTATTAAGAGACAAGATAACTTTTGCTAGAAACAAAGAGGAGAGTACTGGATTGTTATGTGATGTCAGTTCTTCAATATGGCAGTGAATGTTGGACAATATCATCAAAGATGAAGGAAAAACTTGAAGCATCTGAAATGTGGTTCTACAAAAGGATGCTGAGGATATCATGGATCGACCATGTGGGCCATGATGTGGTTTTGAAAAGGAGGGAAACAAAAAGGAAATTAATACTGAGCATCAGGAAGAGGCAGCTGAAGTTCCTGTGACATGCAATGATGAAAGAGGGCTTGGAGAACCTGATACTAACAGGCCAGATATAGGAAAAGGAGACGGGAAAGCAGCAGCGGATAACGTATTTGAAGGGCCTAAGCAGGTGGATGACAGAATGAGGGTTGTGCGGTGTAACAGGAGAAAGCGTGCTAAAAAGTACCAGAGATAGGGAGATATGGAAAGCCATGATCACCGACGTCCTGAAGGGACAGGGCACATAGAAGAAGAATCATGATATATATATATATATATATATATATATATAAGAAAGATTAAGGCAGACACGTTATTTCATGGTAAATCGGAAGTTTAGGCCTATTTCAGGCGAACCATCATCAGCTTCCGTCTTTATTGTACAAAAGATTCATGTCAAATCTTTTGTACAATAAAGACGGAAGCTGTCGATGGTTTGCCTGAAATAGGCCTAAACTTCCGGTTTACCATGAAATAACGTGTCTGGCTTAATTTTTCTTATATTTGCACTATATGTATTTGTATACATATATATTTAGAGCTCTCTTAGAGAGTTATCCTACCACTGTATGTACAGGATACACCTTTGGATTCATCTATATCTACCCAGCATGTTGATATATATATATATTTCTTTAGTTATCTGTAAATTCACATAAAATTTAGTGGGGAAATAGCCATTTGAACCTGTCATTTTAAGGCATGCATTCTTCGACCCCTTATAAACAGGGAATGAGGAAAAGTTCTAAGCTCATATGTTAGCTTAGGTAAAAGAAGGGGTTAGGATGTAGTGGTTTTCATTGGGTTGGGCTGGTGGAAGAAGTTTAGTAGGAGGCAGTGGGAGGTATATGGCCTGACCCTTGAGTTAGTAGTGGTAGGTCATGGGAAAGTAACTGCTTGACCAAATTTTAAAAAGTTTTTATTGGGACTAATTGACGGAATAGGATAATTATTATAATTTATACTTATTTCTATGGCGACACATACTTATGATCTCCTTTCATTTGTTTAGGAGTATATTTTGTCTTGAAATTTAAAAATTTTAATTTTTTCTGTCAATCATGGTATCCTCGCATTCATTTACGCGCAAATACCCTTGGGCATGGTATTTATCTGTCACTTCCCTCCACTTATGGGTTAAATAATAGAACAGATTAAGTTTTATAGCCTTGGCTGGCAACCAGTCTACTGAAAGCAATGGCAACCTACAGCGGAATAATCTTTTGCCCAGTCAGTCATGTCTCTTTCGAGACATGATCGCACAAAGCGTGTATCACGTATGACACTTAACTGACTGACTGAATATAATAGTTGAAAACAGTATTAAGGCTTCTACTGAGTATAAAGTGGGTGATCAGTTTTATATCATTATGAAGTAATAAACTGATCCCCCACTAATTACTACTTAATAATATAAAGCATCTCTTCCCCTTCTAGTTATGAGTCAAATAACAGGACAGATCATGTTCTATAGCCTTGGCTGGCAACCAGTCTATCGCAAGAAGCAATGGCAACCTACTGCTGGATAATCTTGTGCCCAGTCAGTCATGTCTCTTTCGAGACATGATCGCCCAAAGCGTATATCACGTATGGCACTTACTGATACTAATGATAAAAGACTGCAATATACTAAGACAAAAATGTATAGAAAGTGCTATAATCGCTAGATCACCCGCATTAAATTTCCGCCCATGTTTGTATAATAAATCAACTTTCTTAGCAGTTTCATTCTAACAATCGAGAATATTAAATATCAAAAGGGATATAAAATAAAAATTTAACAAAATAAAGAGGAAACTAAATGAAATCGTCTAGACTATATACATAAACACATATCTTTAAATATATATATATATAATTTAAATTCAAATTTTCACACATGTATAATCAAATCAGCATAACTTTATTCCGATAATGTTCTAAAGCCATGGTTCCCAACCCCGGGTAATGTATGTTTGGTTTGGGAAAAGGCAATCAGCTTATACTTTTATACTGTGCCAAATTATTAACGAGACAGCATTTCAAGGAAGAATTCCCCATACCCCAAATCTCTCTTAAAGTATCTTTCTTTCAAGCGTAAATGGCCTCTTGGAAAACTTCTGTAAGTACTTTCCAAACTTGAAGAATTCCAACAATGAATGATTAGAAATCCATATCTTGTGAGTGAAGATATCATTCCTGATGAGGACTATTCAGCAAAAGAAGAATTTCTCACACTCAGGATGAACAATGCATGGAAGCTTTTGTTTGAGACCAAGTCTTGTCTAGACACCTTTTGGATCTCTCGTCTGCAAGATATACCAACACTAGCCTCTAGAGCAGTACAAATTCTCATAGGATTTTCAACCACTTATCTATGTGAACAAGCCTTTTCTACTGTTCTTGGAATGAAGACCAAGAAACGTGGCAAACGACGCCCGAATAGCCCTTTCAGTCACAAAGCCAAGAATAAATAAACTGACACAGGTAATACAAGCTCAACACTCACATTAAGAATCACGGCTAGGTTACGGCTACTATACCTCTGATTATTATAGATTGATACTATTGCATTGAATAATTTCCATTAACTTCGTCTGCTTTTGATGTATGAAAATATAATTACTTCTTTTCCTATATTACGAGTATTTTTTCATTGGGGTAATGGATAATAGTGAAATTGTATTTTGGGGTAATTGCAGGAAAAAGGTTGGGAACCTATGTTCTAACGGTTGAAACGTGTTAAAAAATACTTTCACATTTTGTTTTGTAAAGTAACGAATGCTTATTATATATATATATATATATATATATATATTATGTGTGTGCATATATATATATACATATATATATGCACACACATATACACACACACACACAGACACACACACACACACACACACATATATATATATATATTGCTTATACACGTCACGAAATCCCAGCAGTGCAATACCTCTAATTACTTCAAGACTAGGTCGATTGTGTTTACTCTCTGGCGATCCGTGTTCAAAATTGTGTGACACCTCCCCTTTGAGATGACTCCCTTTGGGGTCTATATTTCTTCAGCTTCGGTTCAATATTTAGAAATTCTCTTGATATACTTTTTCTCTTACTATAAACCATTGGTTTAGTAATTTCTGATGGCGTGGGTACGTCGAACCTGTCATACAAATTTCCATATTTTTGAAGAATTTTTAAATCAGTGAATCTTCATTTTAATTAATTAAGGTGTCAATTCTGTTCCCACATTTGTCTTTGTACCATTGACTGTCAATTTGTTAATCTATTTTTAGAACACCTTCTTACAAGAATTATTTTCCATGTTGATACGGTTTAAAAATACCTTACTTCTATGTTTGAAATTTACTTATACTATTATTTCCAATCTTTTCACTTTTCCTTATTTTTTTTTCAATTGGAGTAGATAGACTGAACTATCGCCCGGTTCACACTCCACCCACGTCTATTGAACAGGTGTAGAGGCTCATCCCTTGTTCCCTGTTTAGGATGTGGTTTCCGGCTTTCTCTTTTCCAATCTTTTTCACTCTTACGTAGACCCCTGCACACCAGTGGCCTTACCGCCTTGCCCGGGGTGATATGATTAAAAAAAATTCTTGATACTCCTGTCTTACGTTCTGGTACTAATATTCTTTCTTTGCAAATATCAACTCTACAGGCGACATTCCAGACATGTTGTTTGAATCTAATGTTATTCTGAAAACACTCAGAAATTGTTGTAGCGTTGCTTCAGCTGACTCATCTCTCTCCAACTTTTTAGTGCCCTTTTAAACGTATCGACAAACCGTTACGCTTGTCACTTTGATCTTGGGTGATAAGAGAGAGTTGTAATATGTTCTATTTCTTATGATTTGCTGAAATCCTTAAGACGTGAATCGTGTCCCCTTATCTGAAACAATACAGTAAGGTACACAGAACCTCGCAAAAATGTGTAGATAACTACTACGGTAGTTGGTCTTCTACATTTTAATATTTCTGATTATTTAATGTAACTATCGACTACCACTAGATAGCATGCTATGTTTTTACAGTCATGCTATGTCTATATCTATACTGAACCATAGCATATCGGTTGTCGTCTAATGTTGAAATTTTATAGGCGGTAACCTCACTGCCAGAGCACAACCTCTGCATGATTTCACTAATTTCTGATATCTTGATCCAATTTTGGCCAATACGTATAGCACCTCATCAACGATTTCATTATAGAAATTCCTGGATGTTTCAAGTTTCTAATTTTTTAGCATACGTTTTTGCAACGATTCTGGTATCACAGTTCTTTCAACTACTTTCCAAAGGTGTCACACGCTGAGATCTCCTTCACACATCTAAGCAAAATCCTGACATATCTACCATGGTGAGACTCGAACTCGGGACTCGATGTTAGAAAGCAAACGTTCTAATCAAATAAATATTTAGCTCACGAAAATAATAGCAGTCACCCTCCTACTTATAATAGTGACCCTTCTAAAAATAAAAATAATTACAACTGCCAAAAATATAAGACCTGTCCATTTAATGGCCAGTTTTAGAAAAACTTGTCATCTTAAATCATATAAATAAACCTAATCTACTTAACAAAAAAGTGGATTAATGACAACATGCGACCATAGAAAAATACTTAAACTCTTAGATCCTGATTGATACAGATTCATCAATATGCATGTCTCTTTCTTTCTCACTCCCTTTCTTTCTTTCTTTCTTTCTCACTCCCTTTCTTTCTTTCTCTTGTAAATATTATTATTAATAATTACGAATTATACCTCTTTGAATTCATCTCCCTGCACATTAATAATAATTTTTTAATTTTAATTTTTTATCTCCATATAATTTTTGACTGTTTAAATTTTACTCTTGATAAACTAAAAAATCGTACCCTAACATTATAAAATTTAACTCCCATAAACATCGAGTGAACTTAAATTCCAATCTCTTAAACGGTCACTTCGTAATATGCACCTGATGATTGTGTAACTCATGAAACTTCGAGTCGTATCACAGACGTAGGATAATATATTTATATGTATGAATATTGTATAGAGCTAATGTTGTTTTATACATTTCTCATTTTGATTTTGTATTTTATTTCTATTAAATTATTTAATTAGTATTTTATTTTATTTATTTATTCGTCTGTTATATTCGGTCGTAAAGTTTGATTTTTATTTCTCATTAATTTTATTAGTTTTCTGTTATAGTTTATTCGATGTTTACGCATCCCACGAGCCACGTCTGATCCTTTTTATTAAAGCATGTTGACCTTTAAGAAAGTCAATCTAATCTTTTTGACGGCCCATAAATACGCTATTCAACACCTAATAAAATGAAGTATTCGAGGCCGCCATATCTGTTTAAGCACCTTTCAGTCTGCCATGTAGGACTGCACAAAGAACACACTGCAGAAGAAAATGACTGGGGAAACATCTCTCTAATTCGTTTTAATTCCCAAGAAAAAGGTGTGCACAGTGATAAAAGATACTTCGAACGGAATTCGTGTTGAGCATAGGAAACTCTAGGGAGGTGTTAATAAGGGTCTTTTTTTTTTTAATCGTATCACCCCGAGCAAGGCGGTAATGCCACTGATGTGCAGGGGGCTACATAAGAGTAAAAAGATTAGAAGAGAGTGAAGAGGAAGACGAACCAGTTAGAAAGGAGCAAGAGAAGGATGGCAATACAGGTGTGATGACAGTTTCAAAGGTGGAGAGAAAGGAAAGGATATACGGGGTGGTGAAAGAACTAGAGTCAAGTGGTTAATAGATGAGTATTGACATTTACGTGTAAATTATTTATGCTAATTTCCCTGTGAATGTTGGTTGGTTGATTTTGTTTAGCGGCATATCAACATCTCTATGGGTTATTTAATGATGAAATGTAAATAATTTACACGTAATTTTATACTTTCAGGGTTAAAGGTAGGTTCTTTAAATATATAGTTATATGTAAATAATAAAATTTATTGTTGATCATTTTGTTATAAGACTGTTGTTGGTAAGTTCTTTATAAAAATATATTACTTGTATTTCTATACTTTTTAGTGCTGTATTGATTAATATTTTGCTATAAAAATGTATATCGCTATTTAGCCATAACTGAGACCCTAAAAAGTGTAACCACCTAGTCAGGATAGACCTAGGAACAACATCACACTTTGCAAAATGTTCAATCTCCCAATCAGAGGTCATGATGCCAGATGTACTGTATAGTCATACGGCATCATGACCTCTGATCGGGGGCTTGAAGAAACCTGGAACTACCCAAGGGCACATGGCCCATTGGATATAGGCGTTGTCAAAACGTAGGTCTCTTTTGTGTTTGTAGATCCACGATTTTAAATTTCGTGATGTCTCCCCTACGTACACATTTTTGGATTGTAGACAATTTTTTTATACATCCCGGCATTTGAATGAATGTTTTCTTGTTTTTTTTATTTTGATTGTATCATCAATATACGTATATATAGATATGGGTCATAGATTGTTATGTATAAGAAAAATTTAGAAAAATTAATGACAAAGTGTCATAAATGAACAAATTGTCGCTGCCGACACTTACATTTGAACACGGATCGCCAGAGAGCAAACACAGGAAAACCCTACGAATGTTGGTAGAACATTTTATGTAGCGTGTAATAAGCGTTATCGTGTCTGTCTACGTTGAACAGGCTGCGGAAATTATGAAAGACACAAAAGACTTAAATTCGTGATACTAATTTTCTCATTTCTAGCAGTTATAATATTAAGTCTGCTTAGGCTACTTGCCGTGGCGTCTATTAGAAATAATATTGCCTGAAATCCACCGGGCTATTTTTGACAGACTTGGAGGTCTTCATTTTATGCGTCTAGAATAGTTCGTTAGTGTTAACGGGGCTGTATTATTTACTCGACATCATCCCCACTTTTGCGAGTTCTTTTTATTTTAATCATTAGTATTCACCCTTACACTTTCTGAAAAGTTTGTCAACGTACTGAATTTGTACTTTTTTCATTTTTGGTCAACCTCTAGTTTCTACGTATGTCCCTTTTCTCTGGTAATCCTACTTGTACGTTCAACGAATTCTTGGACTGTTGGTACACCAAATGTATCATACTTTTGATAGTATACTTCCATAGTTTCTTCCCTGTTTACGAGTCTTTCTTCAGTAAACCTTTTCTTTAAATGATTTCAATGTCTTTTGTGTTTCCATTTTTTCTTTTTTACTAGATATATCATCTTTTGGGGTTCATCAAAGGTATTATACAGAACTTGCATAGATTCTTTCTTTCTTGTGGGCCTATCTTCAGTAAACATGTTTTAAAACTAATTTCAATGTCTTCTGTGTTCCCATTTTTTCTTTTTTTCCCTATATATTATCTTTCTAATTTGTGATATTATTTTTTTCTATTCATATATATTCTAAAAAAATGTTTTTTGCCAATTTTGAAAACTTTATGGTAATTTTAGTTAACCTTTCTTATTATTTTTTGACCTGGCAACAATTAGTCGCACACTGATTTAATTTTTCTTGCAAACATCAATTCTCCGGTGACATCCCCGTTTGTGTAATGTGATTCCGCGTTATCCGGTATACGCTTAAGAATTTTTATAGTGCTTCTTCACTTGCTTTTTCATTAATTTCTTTTTTCGAAGCTCTCTTAAAACTACCCACAAACCATTCGGCTTATCCGTCTGACTTTGGGTGATACGGTAGAGTAATAATATGTTTAATCAAGAACATTTTACAAAACACTTCAAATTTGAAAACAATGAGTCCGGACATCCGGAATGCCATAACTTGCAAACAGTTCGTGTAAAATTCACTGTAACCGTAGAAGTTGATCTTTCTGTTTGTTTGTTTGTTTGTTTGTTTGTTTGTTTGTTTTTTTGTTCTGCTTGACGACCATTTTTTGTCAATGATTTGTCCGGGTATTTGATTTTAGGCAAAAATAATTTGCACTTTTCCTGAGTTTGACCCGTACTCGCGTGTTTTTTTAAAACTGTTTTCACATGCTCGATGTGTTTTTCCTTAGATACACTTTTAATTAATATATCATCCAGATAAGCAACTGCGAAATCAAAATCTGCAAGCATGGTATCTATAACTTCTGGAAATATAGAAAGAGCCATTTTTATACTAAAAGGAAGTCGGTTGTACTTCTACATTTTCTTTGTGTGTATTTATATTTTATAACTCTGAAAATTCTTATTCAACCTCCATTTGTAAATACGCTTCAGAAATATGCATCTTCGAAAACAATTTTCTCGCCGTTTAATTTCGCAAAACTTTCTTCTGGACTTGATAATAGGTAGTCATGGGAGTTCTAAACACTTGTTTAGTCCTGTCAAAAAATCAACACAAACACGATTTCTTTCTTTACTAACGCAGCTGGTGCTGTCCATTTTGAATGGTTAATCTTTTCAATTACACCTGTTTTTCAAGTCAGTCTCATTATTCGTTGACTTAAACCAATGTTGCGAAAGGTATACTACGTTTTGGTTTAAACACACATCTGTCAAAACATTCGGAAAACATTTTTTCAGTTATTTCTTTACATTTTCACTGTTTTTTTAACTGGTCGCTTGCTTCTGCAATAAACATTTGTAGGCAAATTTCACAGCTCAAATAATTCTATCTAGTCTGTACCGAATAAGTTTGTAGTACTTTTAAAAGGTAAGTCTTAGCTTTTACACAGTTGCTACGGAATGAATCATTACAAGCCATTTTATTTGGAATTTCCCAATTTTAATTGGTAACAATGTCGTGACGCCGGCGAGAAGAAAGAAACACAGCACAGATGAAAATGTTATAAAAACTTGTATTTACAGGAAAAGAAAGAAAAAGAAGAAAAGATAGTCTCTTGCAAACAGTCGGATTTGCGGAACTTATCTGAAAGGAGCGTCCTTTTACAGTTTATATTTCCTGTGTCATTAGTTGCTGTCTAATCCCCTCACGTATCCTGGGTCTAGATGAAGGATTGCAGACGAGGACATCTTGTCTGTAAGGTCCCAACAAGCAAAAGAGGAAGAGAGTTTTTAAAACCCGCTCAGGTGGGGAATTTGTTGGAAATCTAAAAAGGTAGCTTGTGATTGGTTGTTTTTCATCCAATCACGAGTCACCCAGTGAAGGTACCCAGAAGAAATTTTTTGCCAAATTAAACGGTGAGAAACTTTTTTTTCGAAGCTGGATATTTCTTAAGCGTATTTACAAATGGAGGTTGAATAAGAATTTTCAAAGTTATGAAATATAAATACACACAAAGAAAATGTAGAAGTACAACCGACTTCCTTTTAGTATAAAAATGGCTCTTTCTATATTTCCAGAAGTTATAGATACCATGCTTGCAGATTTTGATTTCGCAGTTGCTTATTTGGATGATATATTAATTAAAAGTGTATCTAAGGAAAAACACATCGAGCATGTGAAAACAGATTTTAAAAAATACGCGAGTACGGGTCAAACTCAGGAAAAGTGCAAATTGTTTTTACCTAAAATCAAATACTCGATTCCAGCATATGTGACAAAATTTTCGTCATCTTTTTACAATTTTTTTTACATGTATTGGATAACGAGCTTTTCTCGCTAAAAATTTTATTCAGAATAATTAGTGCTTCTTCAAATTAAATTTCTGTTATTTTATTTCGTAAAAAATGACAGTATTGTTTTTTCTTGTTCTACCTGTGCTAACTTTCTCGATAAAAGTCTTTTTTTCTTTTCTTTTGTTTGTTTGTTTGTTTGTTTGTTTCCTTGTTGTTATCGTTTTTCCAGTTGCTGCTTTTTTACTCTAAAAATTGCTCGTGTGTTTCAAAATAAGCATAAAAGTCATTGCATCATCTGATTTGTATGGGAATTCAGAAAGGCTGTTTGCAACTGCGTCGAAAGTGAAAGAACTTGGGGAATTTCTTTTTTCTTTTTAGTTATTTAAATTATTTAAATTTAATTATTAAATTTAAATTTAAATTTAAATTAAATTCTTTAAATTAGTTTTTATTGCTTCTGGAGACCCAGCAACTGATGATGTTACTGTTGTTGTTGTTGCTGCTGTTGTTGTTGTATTTTACCACCAAAGCTAATATTTCATCTATAGTTGAAGTTTTTTGTTTTTTGCACACACCAAAGAAAAAAGTTACACTAATCTTATTCAAAATCCGGGTGGCCACTGTTATAATATGTATTTTTATCAATGTTATAGTTTCATATGAGATTTGATATTTCGTCACGCCTGTTATAACTCGTATGAGTTTCGATTCCTAGTCGTCTCTGGTATAAACCGCTTCTAGCGGCTAGAATGTTAAATCTTGCTCAGGATACTCACCGTGATGTCTGTTAGAAATACACTTGACTGAAATTCAATGGGCTTTTTTTACACACTTAGAGTTTTTGTTTTATTTATTTATTTATTTAAGGCGTCTGGCCTAGTTTCTTTGAGTTGCTGGCGGACTTTATCTACTCCTCAAAACTATGGGGAATAGAAGAGGTGGATTCATACCAAATCAAAATTTGATAAACAAACATGACATAATGTGGATATAAAGGGGGTTCAATTCTATATTACAATCTATATGTAAATTGATCCCTCAGTAAGTAGTCACATTAGTTCCTGCACATATATATTCCAGAGAATTTAAATAAATACAAAAACATACATTTATTTCATTAGGTAATGTTTCGTTTTCTACAGCTTATCAGCCATTTGCAGGTTATTCAAAGAGAGAAAATATTTTAGATTATAAAAATTTGAGAGTGGAAGATAATAAGTGCTAAATGATACAATAATTGCTAATTAACCCATATCTTGGGAGAAGAGGTAGAATCATACCTTTATCAAGGGTCTTTTCACATAAGTGAAGATAACGAAGGGAGCGTGAATTTGAACTCGGCTTTACGGTTAAATGTTCCATTTACATTACACCATCCACACACCCAGCACCTCTATTTAAACAGTGTTCAATTCAGTTAAATTAGAAACACTGAACATCTTTATATTTCTGCCATCGAGTTACAAGTTTATCTATGTTTATGCAATCAAAAACTGATGTCCTGTATTCAATTCAAGAATGGTGTATTGAATAATAACAATGGCGGACAAAGAAACATTTGCCATAATCTGCTGTTGTTGCAGTTGCAATTTTGAAAAGTGTTTCAGTGTTTCATTTAAAATCAAGCCATTTATGTCATCATTTACGATTGTCATAATCAGATCAAGTCAAGTTCAAGTTTCGCCCTGAGCAAATATATTTATTTTATCAAGTTACAAGTTTATTTAGGCCTTTACGATTAATCAGGGATGCCCTGGGTTAGATTCCAAAATGTTGAAAATAATAACGACAGTGGCTGACAGAGTAACAGTTACTCTAATCTTTTGTCGGTGAAACTAAATTTTAAAAAAGTGTTTCTGTTAGGGCGCCGCTCCTATTTGACTACAAATGGACTGTTCCCATTGCTATATATTTAGCAATGGTGGATTCTCTAGAGGGGAGTCGTACAGAGTCTCTGGACGACTCTACGACACTGTCAGCTCTCTGCCTTCGGGCGGGGGGGCGCTCTCTGCTTCCGAGCAGAGAGCAGTAACCCAGTCGTGGTTCCGCCGAAGGGTAGAGACACGACTGGGCAAAAATAGACAGATATTTTTTGGCTGGGCCATATAGCCCGGAAATCCCAGTCCAAACTGACCATGTGTCACATGTTGCCCTTACTGGGAGGGACAACTCAATAATGAGTCGTACAGAATCACTAGACTGACGACTCTACGACACTGTCAGCACTCTGTCTTCGGGTAGAGGGCGTTCTCTGCTTCCGAGTAGAGAGCAATAACCCAGTTGTGGTTCCGCCGAAGGGTAGAAGCACGACTGGGCAAAAATAGACAGACATTTTTTGGTGGAGCCATATATCCCGGAAATCCCAGATATAAACTGACCATGTGTCATATGTTGCCCTTACTGGGAGGGACGACTAAATAATGAGTCGTAGAGTGTCACTGGACTGACGGCTCTGCGGCGCTGTCAGCTCTCTGCTTTCGGGTGGAGGGCGCTCTCTGCTTCCGAGCAGAGAGCGGTGGCCCAGTCGTGGTTCCGCCGAAGGGTAGAAGCACGACTGGGCAAAAATAGACAGACATTTTTTGGCCGGGCCATATAGCCCGGAAAGCCCAGATATAAACTGACCATGTGTCATATGTTGCCCTTACTGGGAGGGACAGCTAAATAATGTCGTAGAGTGTCACTTGAGAGTCTCTAATGAGTTATTGAAGAGTCAGTGCAAGTCAGTGAAGAGTTAGTCACACTTCCGGTGGCGTACCGGAAATAATCACGTATACACACGTCTTACGACGGATTGGACTCTTGTATCTTTCTATTGTAAATATTACTAATCACTTCTGTATATACTAACCGTCTTTCCGCGGAATACAACTTATATTCTGATTCTGTTGTTGAGTTATTCATTTATACTTGGCGACATAACACTATCTATCTATCTATCTATCTATCTATCTATCTATCTATCTATCTATCTATCTATTTCATTTCGTCTTTTCTATCTATCTATCTATCTATCTATCTATCTATCTCAGTCTTATCTATCTATCTATCTATCTATCTATCTCAGTCTTATCTATCTATCTATCTATCTATCTATCTATCTATCATCTATTTAGTCTTTTCTATCTACCTATCTATCTATCTATCTATCTCAGTCTTATCTATCTATCTATCTATCTATCTCAGTCTTATCTATCTATCTATCTATCTATCTATCTATCTATCTCAGTCTTATCTATCTATCTATCTATCTATCTATCTATCTATCTATCTATCTATCTATCTATCTCTTTTCTATTTCTATCTATCTATCTATTTCAGTCTTTTCTATCTATCTATCTATCTATCTATCTATCTATCTATCTATCTATCTATGTACGTCTGTATCTATCTATGTATTCATTTATACTTAACGACATGACAGTTTCGATACTTCAGTCAGGATCAAGCCATTGAAGCGATCGTTTACGATTTTCATAAGGGATCCATTTCTCAGTCTAGTTCACAATTCAATGAAGAAATGAACCATTAGAATTTCTCCCTGAACATCTATTTTTACCATCGAGTTAAAAGTTTGTTTAAAATTTTACGGTCAAACAGTGATTCTCTGGTGTTGATTCCAGAAAGCTGTCACGAATAACGCCAGTGGAGGATAACAAAATATTTACTATAATCTTCTATTGGGGCAATTGCGGTTTAGAAAAGTGTTTCAGTGATTCAATTAAGATCAAACCATTGAAGTGATCGTTTACAATGTTTATAGGGGATCCATTTTTCAGCCCTAGTCTCAATTCGATTAAGAAATTTACCATTCCAATTTCGCCCTGGAAATCTGTATGTTTCTTCCATCAAATTACATGGTTATTTAGGCATTCACGATTAATCAGTGTTGAATACACCGGTCCTCGTCGGATCACCGAAATTAAGCCACATCGAGCCCGGTCAGTACGTAAATGGTGACCGGGAATATCAAGTGCTGTAAACGTAAGGACCAAGAATGGTCCACCGGTCCTCTAGGTTTGGGAGTTTGGCGCGGGGCTAATACCACTGCCCCATAAAAAACAGTTTGTTACGGAAACAGTAACAAAAAGTTGCTGCCCTACACACCAGTGGGTGTAACAGGTGAGATGATGATGATGATGATAATCAGTGATACTCTGGTTCGATTCCAAAAACCTGTAGTGAATGAAGGCAATAGGAGGTAACAAAACAGCTAATATAATTTGCTGTTCTGAAACGTGTTTTAATCGGAATCATGTGATATTTTACGATTTTCATAACTGATCCCTTTCTAAGCTCAAGTTACAATTGGATCAAGAAATGTAAATTCGAATTTTGTCCTGAATATTTATATAATTATTCCACAGAGTTACAAGATTACCCAGGATTTTACAATTAGTTATGCTATGGATGCCGTCCCATAAAGCTGTACTGAATGAAGCCAATGTGGGACAGTGCAACAGATACTGATTTGTTGTTGGAGCAATATTTGTTTTTGAATCGTTTCACCGCAAGCAAGGCATTCCACTGCCACTATTGCGCAGGGGGTTACACGGAGAAAGGTGGTGAGAAAGAGTGGTTAGATATAGAAAATGTCAGAAGAAGGGTGATAGACGGGTAAGGATGTAGATGGGAAGAGTGTTTGAGAGAATGGATGAGAGTTAGTGTGTTAGGAGATGTCTATTGACCTTACATTTAAACTCCTGGAGATTGTAGCTGTCGGAGAAGCTAGTATGTTGAAGGGAATTCCACAGGCGGGAAGTGCGAGAAAAGAAGCTGTTGGAGTAGAAATTGTGGTTACATTTTATCTGTTTCATTGTAAAAGGGTGAGACCTAGTTGCTAATCAAGTATCACGTGCAAATTCGTACCTAGGGCGAACCAGTGATCTAAGCTCATCGAAGCGGTTTCTAGAAGTGTTTTGTTACTTCACTCAGGATTAAGCTATTGAAGAGATTGTTTATGAGTTTTATAAGAGATCCATGTTTTAGCCAAAGTCATAATTCTATCAAAAAGTAGACCATTCGAATTCGAATTTATATAATTATTCCATCGAGTTACACCGTTATTTAGGTATTTACGATTAAAGTAAAGTGCTGGTTTAATTCCAAGAAAGCTGTAATGAATGAAACCAACGGGGGCAATAAAACAGTTACTATAATCCACTGTTGTTGCCATTACGTTTATATATGTTCCTTATATTAAGTTACAAATTTTTTAGGCCTTTACGATTAATCAGTGATGCCCTGGTTCGATATCAAAGAGCTGTAATGAACGAAGGCAATGTAAGACAACGGACAGTTCCTCGGTGGGGAAAAGAGTATTAAAGATCGAAGTAGTAAAGAAAGTTCATATGGAAATGGCAATCATTTCGTCAAACAAAATCAACGTTAAAGTATTAGATATATGCCTCACAAAATGGCTGCCAGCAATTCGACAATATATAAGCATCGCAGTAAAATTAGCTCCGGTAAGAAAGAAATTTGATGAATGGATTCCACATCAATTTGATGAAAGTAAAGAAGTATAATGTTTTCAAATAAGTTCGGAAAAAGATTGATAAAAAATTAAGAAAACACTTCAATCATTAGGAATATGTTTATATTTTGCGCAACTTTCATAATTATATATTAGATACATTCAAATGTTTATTTGTAATCATATATTAGATACAAAATTCAAATGTTTGAAATAGAATATCATTTCCGAAAAACCTAATTATGGTAGAACATTAATCCTTGCGAGCACTATACATGCGATCTGTTTCAATTATAAGTTACTAAGATGTCCCAATATTAGCGGCATATGGTTATGCTATCAAATTACTTTACGATGGGGTTGCTTAATGGATGGAGCAGATGCGTGTTTTCTGCCTTCGTTGTTGATCATTGTTTGAAGATGATTTCCAAGGCAACACTGTAATTTGAAAACAGTCTTGAGAGGCTTCTCTGACGACTCACTGCTATCGGTACTCTAAGCTTCTTTTCATCGAGATTACTCTAAATTATGAAAACACATAATCAACGATATAAAACTAAACCAGCTAAATAACAAATTCACCTAAACTTCTCAACATACCGTGGTATCCGTACCAACTTTTGCAGTGTGGAATCGTTCCTCTACAAAAGGTCCCAGACATCTTAGCTCTATGCGAAAAACATCTCAACCCTAAAATTTCCACCTCTAATTTCTCGATTCCTGGATACTATCCTCTCTTTAGAAAGGACTCCAATATCCACATGCATGGCCTGCGTGTTTATGTCAGCGAACAATTTTTTCTGGCTAGGGAGATCTCTCTTGAATCTGTTGTCTAATCCTACATGTGTATCTGATTCACAGCAAACTCATTAAGCTATTTCTTCTTTCTCTACGCTACCTTTCCTCTTCTGACTGCTGAATTTCGAACAATATAGACAAGGCAATTTTCTTTCACTCATCTCCTAATATATTTGTGCTCGGTGACTTCATTCCTAGTAGCTGGAAAACTCTGTCACTGATCTTGCTTGAGTCTAAACGTAGAACTTCTCAATCATTTACTCTCTATCACATTTTTCCCTCCGGGTTTCCTCAGTAATCAAAATAGACACTCTTCTTTTTTATCTCTTCCTTGCCTCTATCCTAGATTCTTGCCATGTTATACAGCTCTTCCCTCTTGGTAGCTCTGATCGTGCTGTGGTGTCAGTAAATGCCACTTTCTATTCACCTCCACGTACGAACCACTTACCAGCAAAATATCTTTCTGCTATCAACGAGCAGACTGAGAAACCTTCGTTATTTCCTTTGCAATGTCCCTTGGAACAAAGTTTTAGTCTCCATGTTCAAGACTGTAGTTTCCTCCTGGATGAAAGCAGGCAATGATATGCTTATCACAGCTAGAAAATGTCAGCTTAAACCTCGTTCATCTTCTCGGTTCTTTCCACAGGAATCACTTCTTCGGGCTTTACTGAGGTGACGCGTCTGATCACAGCAGGCACCTTTTTGTCACTGCTCGTAATAAATGTAAGCGTCTCCTAAATTATGCTAAGCTGTTGTTTTCTGATAGAATGAAGTAATGTATAGTAACTTGCAAAGTTTTATTCCAAAGATTACTGGCGGCTCTGCAACAGTGTGTCGAACAACAGAAAACCCTCGATCCCTTCCCTATTCAATAAATTCTACGTCTTCACATCCACAGCAGACAAGCACGAGTGTTTTGCTCAATAATTCTCAATCAACTCCACACCTAATTCGTCTGGAGTACCCACAGCTAATTTCTATCCTAGAGCTGAGGCTCAACTGAGTAATGTATATATAACCTCATCTATGATCCCTAACATGATTTATAAGCCTGATTCCCATAACGCAGGCGGAGGTAAATTCTGCTCCTGAACTAACTCCAGTCCTCTCCAAGCACTATAACTATTGCCTCAATCTTCCCTGCTTGTTGCAAGTCCTATGTCATTCCTGTTTTTAAGAATTCTGGGGGGGCCCTCTGACCCCTCTAATTATTGCCCTATTAGCCTCTTACCATTTTTGTGTGAGGTAATCGAGATTATTATCAATGCTGAAATAAGCCTATCGCCTCGGTACGACAAATCAGGGAGCCGAGTTCGAATTCCAGTTGAATTCGTTGCATTCACTTACGCGCAAATACCCTTGGGAAAGGTATTAATCCGTCTCTTCCTTCCAGTTATGGGTTAAATAACAGGACAGATTGGGTTCTATAGCCTTGGCTGGCAACCAGTCTACCGCAGAAAGCAATGTCAACCTACTGCGGGATAATCTTCCGCCCAGTCAGTCATGTCTCTTTCGAGACATGATCGCCTAAAGCGTGTATCACGTATAGCACTTAAATGACTAACTGACATCTCACAACTTTCTCTCGGAAAAACCATATGGCTTTCGTTTTGCCAGGTCTACCGCTGATGTGCTAATGACCATCACTGAATATATATAACAGGCTTATTAAATTCAATAGAAATCTGCCAAGGCTAACAATATAAACCTGGCTGCTGCACTTCAAAAGGGCCTTTAATCTGTGATTGAATGGGGTAAGAAATGGTTCGTCAATTTTAATACCTCCAAAACAAAGCTGTTCTCTTTTAATAACCATAGAGAAACTTTCCTGCCTACGATCAGAATGAATAACGCCAGCCTCCTAAAGATCAACACACTTCGCCTCCTCTGCCTCACTATCTCAAATGACCTCAAATAGAATGACTACATTGAATCCATAGTCGTATAAATTGCTAGAAAGGATGATTTACTATATCGGACCAGGAGATTTTCTCGTCAGAATCCAATCAGATTTATAAACATTGAATACTGTTGCCATATCTGGTCGGGTGCTCCTGCTATTCATCTTTAGGTTTTAAACAAAATCCAAAGAATAAGTTGTAATATAATCGATCTAAACTTGGCATCCCACTTCATTCACTTTCTCACTGACATGATGTGGCTTCCCTCTCTCTTTTCTACAAGTATATTCATGGCAACTGCTCTGAAGAGTTTTTTCCTGGTACCTCAACCACATCTATTTACTCGTGCTACCAGATTGGCATGAAGTTCCCACCCTTTTACCATCGAATTATTTTAATGTAACACCTCTGCTACTCTAACAGTTTCTTTTCTCGCACTTTCCGTTTGTTGAACTCACTTCCATTTGCTTGCTTTCTTGACAGCTACAATCTCCAAAGGTTTAGATGCAACGTCAATTGCCATCTTTTATTTACTTGATTCCCATCCATTTCTTATTTTTTCTTCGATTGTACCTTTTGAAGTTTTGGGAATGATGGAAACGAAAAGGAAATTAATACCGAGCATCAGGAAGAGACAGCTAAAGTTCCTGAGTAAAGAGGGCTTGGAGAACCTGATACTAACAGGCCAGATAGAGGGAAGAAGAGACAGGGGAAAGCAACGGATAACATATTTGAAGGACCTGATCAGGTGGATGACGGAACGAGGGTTGCAGTGTGGAACAGGAGAAAGCGTGTTAAGAGCCACCAGGGATAGGGAGACGTGGAAAGTCATGATCACCTACGTCCTGAAAGGACAGGGCACATAGAAGAAGAAGGCCTTTTTCATTCTCTCACTGTAGCTCCTTACGCACCGGTGGCATTTCTGTCTTGCTTGGAGTGAAATGTTTATAGAAAATGTTCACCTTCCTATCACTGCTAGATACAAACAGTTTGCAAAAACAGATCAATGTGTGTTTGAATTTATGGGATGAAGAGTTATCATTATTTATATTATTTACATGCAGACTTTTATCCTCATTCTTGCACAAAGAATATATCATATTGCTCGGTGAATATATCATTTCTCGGTGAATATATCAGGTTGCTCGGCGAATATTACTGGTTGCTCGGTGAATATTACAAGTGGCTCAGTGAATGTTTCGGATTGCACGGTGAATATATCAAGTTGCTGGGTGAATATATCAGTTTGCACGATGAATATATCAGGTTGCTCGGCGAATATTACTGGTTGCTCGGTAAATATTTTAGTTTGCACGAAAAATATATAATATTGCTCGGTGAATATATCAAGTTGCTCGGCGAATTTTACTGGTTGCTCGGTGAATGTTTGCATGGTGAATGTTTCATGTTGCTCGGTAAATATATCAGGTTGCTCAGTAAATACTACTGGTGGCTTGGTGAATGTTTCAAGTTGCACAGTGAATATATCAGTTTGCACGATGAATATACCAGGCTGCTCGGTGAATATATATCAAGTTGCTCGGGGAATACTACTGTTTGGTTGGTAAATGTTTCAGGTTGCTCGGTGAATATATCAAGCTGCTCGTTGAATATTACTGGTTGTTTGGTGAATATCTCAGTAATATTATCAGTTTGCATGATGTACATATCAGGCTGCTCGGTGAATATATCAGGTTGATCGGTGAATATATCAGGCTGCTCAGTAATATTACTGGTTGCTTGATGAATGTTTCAGGTTGCTTGGTGAATATATCTGGTTGCTCGGTGAATATTACTGGTTGCTTGATGAATGTTTCAGGTTGCACGGTGAATATATCTGGTTGCTCGGTGAATATTACTGGTTTGTTGAATGTTTCTGGTTGCACGGTGAATATATCTGGTTGCTCGGTGAATATTACTGGTTGTTTGGTGAATGTTTTAGGTTGCACGGTGAATATATCAGTTTGCACGATGGATATATCAGGCTGCTCCATGAATATATCAGGTTGCTTGGTGAATATATCAGGTTACCCGGTGAATGTATCAGGTTGCTTGGTGAATATATTAGGTTGCTCAATGAATATAAAACTACTGAACATAAAACTCGGCATAGCAGAGAGTATCAATATCTACACAGCAAACGGAAACAACATCTTTTACGGGAAGAAACCTGTAAGAAATTGGTATTACGAGCACCTAGACCTGCTTACAAAGCAAGAGCGTGTAATAATTTTCTGAAGAATTAACATTCTTACTGGGATACAAGACCCCGTAGATTGTAATTATGAAGATCTAAAAAGAACTCTCAAAATACAAGGATCTTTAAGTAGAAATCTAAAAAGTGTGGCACATGAAGATATAAAGACCAGTTGCAGTTGGAGCACTCGGTTCAATTAAAAAAAATCCGATAGACTCATTAAAGTGATTCTTTGTATCCCAAGCCTTAAAGAAAGTATTTTAAAAAATGTACTCACAAGTATAGTTCACACCTTATGAAGGGCTTTATATATGAAAACTGAGACTGGTCTTAGGTTGCCTGTCTTTTATATTTTGTATTTTTTTTTTTTTTTTACCTTTTTTTTGTAAAATTACTCAGTGGAAATTGTTATCATGTCATTTCTGACCTAAGATCTCTGGTTGAGACACGAAATGAAATTCGTATGCAACAGAATTCAAAAGAAATCAAAATTACTAATAATAGACATACAACATAACCGATTATTATTTAGACATTTCACATTTATTTACCAAATTAAAATTCCAAATATTTAAAATAATTTAAATTATTAAAAATGAAAATGAAAATTCAACAGTTATACTAATTTATATACCTTAATATGTACCCCGTGTGTGTGTGTATATATATACATATATATATAGTCATCCGCAGACAGATCTGTTTCGCTGTATCACAGCTCATCATACGGTTAGGCTCTGATTGCTTTTAAGCCAGGATTGAAACCCGACTGAATTGGAGTCAGTCGGTGATTCTACCTCTGGGCTATGGGCGTTCGGTAGAAGAAGCGTGTATAATGTCATTATACCCGCCCAGTAGCCAGAGTGCTCTAATCCATTACTGAGTGAGCGATGGTAAATGCCAGAGTAGCTAATGTTTTTCAAAGTCTACCATTCTTCCAGAGTGCTCAATCAGGGTGTGGAGCGTAAATAGTCATCCACAGACAGATCTGTTTCGCTGTATCACAGCTCATCAGTACGGTTAGACTCCGATTGCTTTTTAACCCAGGATTGAAACCAGACCGAATTGGCGTCCGTCGGCGATTCTACCTCTGGGCTATGGACGTTCGGTAGAAGAAGGCAGACTTTTTAGCGCGTATATTCGCGAGTGTTGTGCGTAGAATTTTGTAATGAGTTAGTCAACCAATCATTTTTCAACCGTTTGAGAGATATGTCGTCTTTAAGAGACCTTCTCATTTTCTAGGATTATTTTTAAGAGTACTAATGTGCCGTTGCTTAAAAAGGTTGAAAAATACTTCTTCTTAGTAAAGACGAACAAAGATAGAAAAATAAATTTATTACTGGACCTCATTAAAAAAGACCTTGACCATTCGAACCTAAAATACAACGTTTTTAAAAAGGCTGTAAGAAATTAAATCTCAGATCTACTGAATTCTTGATTTTGGTGCTTTTCTGTAAGTTTCATGATTTCAAACCTTATTGTAGACAATGACATTCGGAGGTTCCCATTTTTACCTTATTAATTCTGTCGCTGGATTTTAGGAATTTACCCTGAGGAATCAACATATACTGAGAGAAGAACTTCGAATTGTTCATGTTTCTTGTCTTTTTACCACAACCCCCTTTGAAACTGTTCTTCTCTGAGGTCTCCATTTATGCTTCTCTAGAATTATGACAGGGCTACTCATCTGGACCGTATGACTCCCAGTAAGAATGGAAGCCATCTCTATGTTTGATAGTAAATTTGTCTCAACAGTCAAACTCGTGGAGAAATATTGAGTTCTGTTTATTAGCTCATCGGTTGTTTTAACCTAAACACTTTTATAGATTTCTTCGAACTCAAAATCGAAACGTATTACATAATTACCATTTGGATTATGGATACGTGGAGTCAGTCTTGGCGTTCTTCATACCTGGAAATGAGCCATTGTTTTTACCTGGTGCTCCGACTACATGGATTGAAGCGTTCTACTCGTCTCAGACATTTATTGTTGAAATGGCTAAAAACAAGCGCCACTTTTACTCCAAGAGTTTGTTTTCTCGTAATTCCTGTCTGTAGAACTCCCGGCCGTTTATTTGCTCCCCTGATAACTAAAAATCTTCACAAATTTAAATGTACCGTCAGTCGTCATCTTCTATCTTCTTGAATCCCTTTCATCTTCTTGAATCCCTTTCCTCAATCCTCCCTACACTCAGTCTTTTCGTCTCACTTTCATTTCCTGTAACCTCCTGCGTACTTTTGGCATACCCGCTTTGCTTGGGAGTAGAATGATTAAAAAGAAAACACATACGGTTACCATTCCATAGCATTCCTGGATTTTTGTTCTGATATATTTTTAACGGTTTTCTTATTATTTACTAGCAGTATAGCCCGGCGTTGCTCGGGTGTAATGAAAGCTTTAAAACTAATCCATGGTCTTGGAGCTCAGACATTTTGGACGTTGGCACGAAAGACTAAAAAGCAATAGTTGTTTCCAGTTAAAGCGAAACCGTAGACTGAAAGAAAAATGAATGGATGTAAGTCAAATATTGATTTCCTGGTATCGATATCAAATAAGTTGTTTTCGTCATAAACTGAATTTTGAAGGCTAAATAAGTCCTCTGAGGAAATGGTATCATCGCTGAGATTAAGAACTACAATTATACCTACGTAGAGTCAAACCCGAAGAAAAACTAAAATGAAAGGCCTGAAAAAATACAGACATACAGGCAGATAAACAGACACACACACAAACATCTTGCCTTTTATATATATATATATATATATATATATATATATATATATATATATATATTGTAAGAACTGCAACCTTGAAACTTCTGAATATCGTTTCTTATGTCTTCGTCTATGAGCGTATCAAATTTGATTCAAATCGAACCACTTCTTCTATAACCTGATTTTCGATTTTTATCGGGGGTAAGTTGACACAAAACCTAGCTAAGAACACTCGCAGACGCTTATAGTACAACTGTGTAAATGTTTAACAAAATCTTGTTCAGCCGTTTCGGAGTCTATAGATAACGGATACACACACATACACACACACACACACACACACACACACACACACACACACACACACAGACAAGTTCCATTTATAAATAAGTTTAGATTTTTCACCGGGAGAAGCTAATTGTTTCTGCTGAAGTTGCCTTTTAACAACTGACGATCTGAAAAAGGCCCCTAAACTACGTTTGATTTCCACCTGACATGTGTGCACAACTAAAGGCATAATCTGTTACATGCATGAAAGAACTAAACCAGAAGAGATTGTATTGGTCGACCCACGGAGATTTAATCTGAATTTTATGCAACTTTGTTCTATTTTTGAAATTCTATCTAGAGATAAATTTACACGATATCTCTCACGTCACGTTTATTTCCAAGGAAATGTCTTTTATCAGCAAGGATCGGCCGAAACACGCCGAAATCTACAGCGCTTGTTGCAAATCTATGATCATTTCCATCTCGACATCACGTTTTCTACATTCTCGCCTTCATCTAAAACTACGTTGGATCCTTTGTCTGCATTCAGACATTAACATGGAAGTTTCCCGCTTACGACATATCAAGATTTGAACGATGATTTGAAAATGACAAATCGGCCTCTTCTGAATACAACCCCGGTATATATATGCAGATGACTATTACGCTCTCACACGCTGATTGAACACTCTGGAAGAATGGCAGACTTTGAAAAACAGTAGCTACTCTGGCAAATACGCATCGTTCATTCAGTAATGAATTAGAACACTTTCAGCTATTGGTCGTGTATAATGATAATATACACGCTAAAAAGTCTGTCTTCTCCCACCGAGCGCCCATAGCTCAGAGATAAAATGGCCGACTGACGCCAATTCGGTCGGGTTTCAATCCTGGGTAAAAGGCCATCGGACGTCTAACCGACTTATGAGCGGTGATACAGCGAAACAGATCTGTCTGCGGATGACTAGATAGATAGATAGATAGATAGATAGATAGATAGATAGATAGATAGATAGATATTATTAAAGGTACAGAACTTTATAATAGATATAAAAGTGTTAAGCAGAATACTATTAATCATGTTAAAAACAAACCAACCGGTTTCGTTCCCGCTCTTCAGGCCTCATCGAGAGATTAAATTTTATTAAAATAAATCATGGAATGAATGAAGGGAAGAAAAAAAAAGGAAAAATATAATGCAAAGGGAAAAGAAGTACTAGAGGCTAATAATAGCAAGTCCAGCAAACATTCAAGCTGTTTACAGAGAGAAGGTTTGTGGGACCTGATATACAAAGACACTAACACTCTTAAATGATATAATGTGTGTGACCAAGAGACAGTTTTGATCCACTCAACACTAAAATCAGTATTGCACTTTCTGTTATTTAAAAGGTGCTCACATATGGAGGAACCATAAGTATTTGGGACAGGTTCATTAGAAGCCAAGGTATGATTCCTGATCTTACTTAGAACGTGTTGTTTAATCCTCGTATCCATAGTTGGCACCGCAGCCACAATTATATTGATAAATCACAGAATTTACTTGATGAAGGGGGAGAACGTCCTTGCGACTAGAACAAAAAATAGGTCGGGTATGAAACACTATTTGAACCTCAGCCGAGAAATAACAAACACAAACACTAGATAAAATCTGCTTAGTTTAGCCCTCACAGTCAGCTCCAATCCAGGAAGGTCGCAAATAAACAGGGTATTTTTAACTATAATCGTTTTGACCTTTCTGAAATCAGCAATCTTGTCACGGATAACAAAATGAACAGTATTTGGAGGGACACCCTACACCGCATAAGATCTCCACAACAAAATTAATTTTATCGTCCAAAAACGCCTCTGAACAGATTATTTACATGAATTAGACTTTTAATAAGGTTTGTCTTACGTTTCCACGGACAAAAGGATTCCTAACGCATATATAACCCCGAAAATATCAGTCAGTTACGTGCCATAAGTGAAACACGCTTTGGGTGATCATGTCTCTTTCGAGACATGACTGACTGGGCAGAAGATTATCTCGCACTAGGTTGTCATTGTTTTCTACGTAGACTGGTTGCCAGCCAAGGCTATAGAAACTAATTTGTCCTATTGATTAACTCATAACTGGAGAGAAAGGGACGGATTAATACCTTTTCCAAGGGTATTTGTGCGTAAGTGAATGCAAGGAATTCAACTAGAATTCGAACTCGCTTCCCCGATTTGTCGTTCCGAGTCGATATTCACTGCACCACAACACACATGTAGCCTTCCTGTATACTGAGGTGAGAAAAGTTGTTGTGTCTGATGTACCAGAACATTAGAAAAAGCCAGTTAACAATTAGACACTTTTTTTAACTATAAACCTCAGAGCTTGATGAAAAAAATTACGAAAAGAGAGAAACTGATTAGCCTCAATTTTCTTATTGAATAAACAGAAGGTATCGTCAACGTACCGACAATAGAGTTGAGGATGAAGTGTATTCTCTCTTCATGAAACCCCACAAAAATATTAGCTAATGCTGGACTCAAATGAGAGCCCATAACAACACATTAGATTATCAAAACTAAATTCATCAGAAGACGTGGTAAATTTCATCAATTCAACAAATACCGATTCAGGAATACTAGGGGGAGACAAGGAACTGCGACAATTTAAATCACGGCAAATGTTGATTGTCTCCAACAGAGGACCACAAGTAAATAAAGAGTACACATCAAAAGAACACATGAACTGGCCTGAAGAAGAACAATTTCGGATACGATCAAAAAGGCAAACGAATCCTTCTTTTTGCGATAAAACAGTTGCAAAGAACGCCCTGAATCGTCGACGCGTTGTTGTTTTTGATCGACTGTGAACAAACGCGGCACCCACTTTAAACACAGCTTTCTCATTGATAAATGTTCATGCTCAATGGTGAATAAACTGTCTTCTGACATGTTCAACTTCTCTACTATCTCACGCAACTTCAATTTACGACCGGCTAAAACGAGTTTGTAGAGTTTTTGTGTTTCCCGGGATAACTGCCGATTTTGGCTGACCTAAGGGTTAAACATCATTTGCCTGCACGACCGAGTTTAACGTCAGCATACTACTTCTTGTTTCCGACGGAGAAGAGTCCGAATAACACTTATGAAGCCATTGCTTTGCTTGAACAGTATTTTCCCATCAGAAAGCAATGCTTTCTCAACACGCGAAATTCAGTTTTTTCCATTGTTTTTTAAAATTTGCAACAATAGCTTCACTTAAATAACTGTAACTTGTAAACAAATAACCCGATTAAGCCCAAATTTTGTCACGTGCCATTTGAAGTTTACTACTTCATAAAATCATATGATTTTTTTATTGGTGGCTCCATCTATATTTCAGGCCCGAGACGTATTGAGTGATATATATATACTGATAGATTCCGATTTTAGTTCCACATACTCATGCAGAAAAAAGAAAAATACTGAATTTTAAAATTAAATACATATAGGCTACTGTTAAATAGGGACGTAGGTATTTTGAATCTTCATAAATATTTCAATAGTTAAACACTTTTTAGATCCACTTAAAATGTTTTTTAAAACAACATTTAAAAGTATTATTACAGTTAGGTTTACGTTTAAAAATATTCAAAAATCTCTATCGCTTTCTACATCACGTGATGTAAACATCTCGCGACAGACGCTTCTCACGACGAAAGCTTCTAGTTTAAATTTTAAACACATTTATTTGTTTCTAATGAAAGGCCGAGACCGGTCTGAAATATCAAATATATATATATAATAATAGAAATAAATAAATACTCTCAAAAAACTACATTTTTAAACTTACAACTTTTAGTAGTTTTTACTATATATATATATATATATATAAAAACTTATTTATAAATGGAACTTTGTCTGTGTATGTATGTCTGTGTGTGTGTATAGACTCCGAAACGGCTGAGCCGATTTTCTTGAAAATTTACACAGTTGTACAATAAGCGTCTGCGAGGGTTCTTAGCTAGGTTTTGTGTCAAGGTAAACCCGATAAACATCGAAAATAGATAATCGAAAAAATCGGGTCATAGAAGGAGTGGTTCGATTTTAATCAAATAAGATACACTCATAGACAAAGACATAAGAAACGATATTAAGAAGTTTCAAGGTTGCAGTTCTTACAATAGTGCAGAAAATCGATAATATATATATATAAAAGGCAAGATGTTTGTGTGTGTCTGTTTATCTGCCTGAATGTCTATTTTTCAGCCCTTTTATTTTAGATTTTGCTTTGGGTTTGGCTCCAAGTCGGTATAATTGTAGTTCTTAGTCTTAGCCATGATACCATTAACTCAGAGGACTTATTTAGCCTTCAAAATTCAGTTTACGATGAAAAAAAACTATTTGATATCGATAGCAGGAAATCAAAATTTGACTTACATCCATTCATTTTTCTTTCAGTCTACGGTTTCGCTTTAACTGGAAACAACTATCGCTTTTTAGTCTTTCGTGCCAACGTCCAAAGAATCCGAGCGCCAGGACCATGGATTTGTTTTAAAGCTTTTATTACACCCGAGCAACGCCG
The DNA here is from genome assembly GCA_037127315.1 of Ascarosepion bandense. NCBI lineage: Eukaryota > Metazoa > Mollusca > Cephalopoda > Sepiida > Sepiidae > Ascarosepion > Ascarosepion bandense. Next base: position 347,469 of record JBBBDQ010001220.1, on the reverse strand, counting down.
GGCTATACTGCTAGTATATATATATATATATATATATATATATATATATATATATATATATGAGTTCTTATATATATATATATATATATATATATATATAAGAACTCATTATACGTGTATGTTTTTCAGTCAGTGATTAAACGCTTATTTAGTTTTAGTCACTGTCTCACCAGGTGTAAAAGCAAGAAAAAAAACGGCAGCGCCTGTTTCCATGTAAAACGGTAGTAGTAAATTGTTTAACAGAAAATGTGTGTTCCGACTATAGCGAATGCTCTCTTTTTTATTATAAGGTGAATCGGTTATAAAATGTAAGCGTGATAGGTGAAGTTAATCTATTTATGTGCCGATCATAAAATATGTGCCAGGTTAAAAACGACGACAATGTGTCACTGAAAAATGGTTTATAATCTTTGCTTTGCGTTCTGCGAAAATAAATGCACCCACAGGATCACACGTTTCATGTTTGTCTTGTAGTTATAACTTTGTGTAATCATATTACTCAGTCTGTAACGAATAATTTATTCTTCTGAGTTGCGTCGACTCTATTGCGTCATACCATTACAATACTTCTTTCCACCATCTTATTGGTAATAAAAACGAAATATTGTTGAACTTTTTATTCATCTAAACTTATCTATAAATCGAACTTTGTCTCTGTATGTGTTTGTGTGTGTGTCCGTTACCTATAGACTCCAAAACGGCTGAACCGATTTTCTTGAAATTTCACACAGTTGTACTATAAGCCTCTGCGAGTGTTCTTAGCTTGGTTTTGTGTCGAGGTACCCCCGATAAATATTGAAAATCGATAAACGAAAACATCGGGTTATAGAAGGAGCGGTCCAATTTTAATCAAATTTGATACACTCATAGACAAAGACATAAGAAACGATATTCAGAAGTTTCAATCAATAATATATATATAGATATAAAAGGCAAGATGTTTGTGTGTGTGTCTCTTTATCTGCCTGTACACACACACACACACACACACACACACAGACAAAGTTCCCTTCATAAATAAGTTTTGATATTTTATTAGGGTTCCTTTATAATTCGTTAGTCCTCCAGTTTAATAAGAATGGACTTGATATCTAACACAACCACCTCCTTCAGTGGTTTTTAAGAGAGCATTTTTAATATCACACATCACAAACTTTATTTTCAGTTTTAAATAATCTACACAATTCATTTAGTAAAATTTGCTGATAAATGTTGATTTCCTAAGCGTAACTTAGATGTGACCAAAAGTATGGGGTACCCAGAAGAGAATCGAATTCACTATTCAGTTGTAAATTGATTTAGTGAGTCGAGTTTACTAATCATTACACCCCGTCGATGTGTCTGGCCATGTGCCAAATGCGGTTATGAGTGAAAGATGTCTATTGCTAAAACTCTTCTTAATAAGAAAAGATTGACCAGTCTATTCTTTTTGGAAGTGCCATGAGAGGTGGCGTTAACGGTTGATGTTCAAAACGAGACAAATGTCGAGATTTTCAAGATTTGCTTTCTGTTTCGAAGACTGACACAACACAATATTCTCGATTTCATTAAAAGTTTTCAATTTTTGATCGGAACTTAGACAAATTAAAATCTTTTCAACTCGCTCATGTAAATATATGTAAGAAAGAAAAATTAATATATTTTATACTTACATCGATCCAAATATCTTAACTGCGTTTGCTTAGTTTTTATAAGACATCTTTGGCTGTTTCATCGCACCTTCGGATTTCGGTGTCACATTTTCACTGTTCTCTGTTAAAATAAACATCCCGAGATATTTAATTTTTCGTACTTACTTGATTTCGATACATCCAATTCTTGTCTTGTACTTTTGCTGATGCTGACACTTCTATCTTCTTGCAATTCATCCTTCGTTCTTTCTTGTATCAGTGCTTGTCTCGCCTCCTTTCTGTGTCTGCTATCAACACTATGACATCTATAACTCTTACGTTTTCTCAAGATCACTCTATAAAGCTTGTATTAAGTAGTTGAGAAGACATATGCAAGAAGATTATGTTACCCCAATTTTTAAAGAAGGGTGTTTCTGTTCTACAAAGCTTGCATTTTTGTTTATTCTTAAGCAGTGAATGAAGCACAACGATAAAGTGGAGACTTTAAGCAACATGGATGTGGTTCTACTGAAGGATGATGGGAATATCATTGACGAAGCATATGGGAAAGAAGAAAGTTTTAAGGACAATGGAAACAAAAAGACACCGATACTTGCAATCAGAAAGAGACAATTGAAATTTGGTTTAGACTATCAGTTAAGTGCCATACGTGATACACGCTTTGGGCGATCATGTCTCGAAAGCGACATGACTGATTGGGCAGAAGATTATCTCGCAATAGGTTGCCATTACTTTCTGCGGTAGACTGGTTGCCTGCCAAGCCTATAGAACCAAATCTGTACTATTATTTAACCCATAACTGGAGGTAAGAAACGGATTAATACCTTTCCCAAGGGTATTTGTGCGTAAGTGAATGCGAGGAATTCAACTGGAATTCGAACTCGGCTCCCCGATTCGTTGTTCTGAGTCGATATCCACTGCACCACAACACACATCCGGTTTAGACTATATGTCACCGAATATATTGAAGACAAGGTGGGCAGAGGGAAACGATCAGTAACCTAACCTAACCGGGTTGTGTAATTGGATGGCAGAACATAGACTGACAAATTTTAAGAGGATAAACATTGTTCAGAGCTAAAAGAATAAGAAGACGTGGAGAGTCATCATCATCCATTTTCTGAAGTAACACTACACATAAAAGACGTCAATATCTGGCATTCATATGTATTGATCTTACTTTCTTCTAGCAAAAGGTCAAAGGGAAAATATCCTAATTTAACATTTGAAAAAGATTTGCCTGATTCGAAAATTAACATTTGAAATTCTGACCTTGGTTTAAGTTTGAACTCCAGTTAGATATAAGAAACATACAACGAACTAAGGCCACAAATTCGTACAATATAAAATAAAAAGAAGACTGTGTTGCGCCAGGTTAAAATCTAGACAGTCTCCCGGTTTTAAAAACCATCATCTCGATTTTTTACACCGATGTTGATTACAAATATGCAATTACCTCAACCACGAAGTAAACCTAATCAGATAAAATAGATCCAATTAACGCCATTTATAAATGGTTCCATTAAAAGACTCCAAACTGCACAAGAATTGCATCCATATTAGTAGAAAAGAACGGCGCCAGACGAACTTTAACTAATTTCTTCTGCCAAGTTGAAACCTACCGAATATTAATTAGCCAGCTGTCAGAAACGAAAGAAGACACGAAAAAATAATTTTCTTACAATTTTTCTTTTCTTCTTCCGTGTTAAAATGATATGGTTTTAAATTCTTCTAGTTTTATATATATATATATATATATATATATATATATATATATATATATATATGGTTTTCCAAGAAGTGTCTACTAAATATAATTAGGTAGGGGCGTTCAGCATGGTGTAATAATTAACAAGCTCGTCTTGTGGACTATTTCATGCGTGTAATATTTTTAGGAACTATCATTTTTTTTCCTTTGAAAATGGGCTGTTTTTACTTGGGGCTGGTAATTTCAATGCCTGCGAGACATGAAAAGGGGTGGCACTAAATTGGTTTTGTTTTTTTATCAAGATTTCTTGAGTCAATGCAAGAATAATATCCAACAAAACTGAGGAAATGTAGAATTTCCGAAAACAAAAGCTTTGGCCAATTTTAAAATTTAATGCTTATTAATATCTTTTTCCGAAGCACACACTGGTATATAATCGTGAATAGCTAAATGAAATTATCTTTAAACAAAGAATTTGGAGAAATTTTAATTTGAAAAATCTTAAGTCACTGAAAGTCGCGCCAGATTTGCGTTTAGTATATATATATATAAATTGTAATCGGCTATAGATCAAATATGGATCAGAATCCGGCAGAATAATAAGATAAAGAATAAATAGGAAACGCTTATAAATCTAACAACTTGTTTTATATTCTCTGAAGAAACTTTAGTAAAAGCGAAACATGCTAAATTTATAAACGTTTCTTATTTGTTCTTTATCATATATATATATATATATATATATATATATATATATAAAATAAAATAAATTTCTATGTTCAAAACTGTTAAATGATCATTTCAACATGAAATCCCTAAGAGAGATTTCACATCTCATCGGCAACTACCACATTTCAAAATGAAATAAAAAAAAAAATGAAGGTAAAGAATTAAAAAATTTACGTCACAAAAAAATTCGGTTAGCAATCAATGTCTATTTTTAGATTTTGGACAATTTTACTTTTAGAGTTGTAAGTGGATAGATAGATAGATAGATAGATAGATAGATAGATAGATAGATAGATAGATAGATAGATAGATAGATAGATAGATAGATATGGAGAGACTTTAGATAGATAGATAGATAGATAGATAGATAGATAGATAGATAGATAGATAGATAGATAGAAAGTTATGGAGAAACTTTAGATAGATGTAGATTAGGATAGAAATTTAGATAGAAAGTAGAGAAACTTTAGATAGATAGATAGATAGATAGATAGATAGATAGATAGATAGATAGATAGATAGATAGATGTGTAGAAAGTTATGGAGAAACTTTAGATAGATAGATAGATGTGTAGAAAGTTATGGAGAAACTTTAGATAGATAGATAGATAGATAGATAGATAGATAGATAGATAGATAGATAGATAGGCAGGCCTGTAAAGACGAAGAATTATTAATTAGATAAAAAATGAGAGATCGATGGATATTATCCAGATCATTCCAAAATACTGAAAAGAAAACTCAATACAAGTTCGTCGGTTATAAATCAATAATTATTCCAACAATGGGAATTTACTTACATTGTCTCTTTCAGACCGTCGAAAAATAATTAAATTCACTCAGAATATTTTTTAAAAAAACGTTTTTGATAGAACAAGTGATGCTTGTGTTATTTAAACCG
>JBBBDQ010001220.1:325000-337500 GCA_037127315.1 Ascarosepion bandense | reverse complement strand
TTTCAAAATTACGAGGAAAAATATTCACATTTTTTTGTTGAACAAATGAATTTTTAAAATGTCGGAATAAAAATTAAATATAAAGGCTCATTTTTTTTAATAAAACATATTTTAGTCGCGTTTGACACGTGTGATTTAATTTCTGTGACGTAATTTAGCAGCCATCTTAGATCTTAGATGTTTTACGGAGCAAATGTAAACAATCGGCTCCATTAGCCAAAAAGTACGAAAGGAAAAATTGCTGAACTTAAACTCAAAAAGTATGTGTCGACCTGGCTTCCCTGTAGATATGTGTCCCTAGAAAGTTTGAAAGGCGTATATTAAAAAATGTAGGTGTGCATAGGGAACAGTCACACACAGACTCACAGATTGCCTTTTATATATATAGATTAGGGTATCTTCATATTTATAGTCTTTTTCGTAGTTCCACTAGGCGTATTTCATGAAGGATTTCGTCAGCTACTATTGTGCAAATTCGTCGTGCTAGGGAGTAAGGGATAAATTTTAGATAACTTTTAGGGTGGTGACTCTTGAAATAGAGATATTGTTGGATGTCTGTGTGGTTATGGTAAATGTCTGTGGTGATGTAATTGTTTTTATGAGTATCTCTAGGAATGACAATTCATTATAACTATATTCTAGTGTGAACTTAATTTTGGAGTGCAAGTTTTAGAGTAGATCGCGTAGTTTATTTATGTTTCGAATGTTGATCTCCAAAAGATAAAACAATCATCTAGATATCTCTTCCATGATTTAGTGAATTCTGTTTTTATGTCATCCACATATTTATGTCCTATTTGGTTGTATCGACTTTCTTCTAGGTATGCTAATGTGAGTTTTGCATATGTCGGTAGCATTTTGTCCCCATCGTGGTACCTGCTGTTTGAATATAATTTTGGTTCTTAAATTGGAATAAATTGTTGTCTAAAATTAGTTCTATACTTTGTCTAATAAATTACTTTGTGAAGCGTGTGGGAAGTATTTCTGGGTGATTTTCAATCAAAAATGTAATGGCCTGTTTAAATAATTCATGGGATATGTTGCTGTACAGACAGTTCACGTCAAACGTTACTATGAGTGTACCTGTGTCTACTTTTTGTGGTATGAAGCTTAGGAAATATATGCTGTCTCTGATGTAGCTTGTTATTTTTGTTTTGTATGGTTGTAAAATTTTATTTGTTAAGTTGCTCAGTCTGCTTGTTGGGCAGGCTCACCCTGCTAAAATTGGTCTGAATTTAAAATCACTAGGGTTTGGGATGGGAATATATGCCGATTTTTTTCTGGATAGCTGCTTTAATTGTGTTTTATTTGTGTTTCTTTAGGAGTCCATAAAAATTGCTGGTTTTTGAAACAAAGTCTGTAAGACAGTCTTTTGCTTTTTTTATTAATATTCTACTGTGTGTAAGGCAGAGTTTTTTATTTTTTATTTTTGATGCGATGTTTGCATCTATATTTTCGTCTGCTATCATATCTTGAATACTTGTTTTGTAGTAAGTTTTATCCATAATGACTACAGCACTGCCTTTGCCTGCTTCCTGAATTTGTCAGTGTTCTCACCGATGTTTTCTAATGCTAGTTTTTGTTTGTGTGTAAGATTGTTGTAGAGGTTCTTTTCAAAGAATATGTTCATTTCAGTTGAATTATTATTTGGGAAATATTTAGATTTGTTTTATGCTATTGAGCTATCGGCATTATAGCTGTTATTGTGTAATGTTTCTATAAGTCTAAATTTTCGTTTGAATTCTCAAAAGTCTTTTTTTAGATCTATAATGTTACTTTTTGAGGTGAGGCAAAATTTTAGATCTAACTTTAGAAGGTTTATTTCGTCTTCTTTTAAAAGATATAAGGAAAGATTAATAATAATTGGTTTTGTATTTTTTTAAATTGGCCTTTTCCTACGGATCGGGTGTTCTAAAAATGTTTCCTGGTTGGTGAGGTACCTTTATTTATATGTTTTGAAATTTCTGGGTTGTAGGTGTTTGGGTTGGAAAATGTGGTGTTGGCATATCTGGGTGATCTTGGGTGGGTGAGTATATTTTGATAGTGAAACTTGTAGTAGTAGTGTCGTCTATTTTGTGTTTGGGGAATGTTTTGTACTTGTGTCTTTTTGTGTTATGATGTGTTTGTGTGTGATAGTATGCTCTGAAATGCTTACCTCTATTTCAGTTTTCATTTTGTTTTCCTGGGTATGTGTCTTATCTAGGGTTTCGCTTCTTAGTAAGGACTTGTTTGATGTATTTTGTTTTCTTATTGTCCGATTTCTCTTGATTTGGTAGTGTTTTTGTTGTGGAATCCAGACTCACCTCAACATGGACTCACCCACTGCTATATTAATAGGTGTGTGATAGCAGTGAGAGGAGAGCAGACAGTAGCACTGTGCGCATGATCGCAGTCTACTACCAAGGACTATATTGGATTCATAAGCTCTACTTATTTGAACCTTTCTGCTTTGTAACCTTTTCTGTAGTGCATCTGTCTTGAACCTACACCTCGTGTTCCATGTTATATTTCCGCGGACCCACTTTTGGCTCCACATCAGTTTTCATCCACGTTATTTTCTTTTCTAGAATTTTCTGGGATTTCTCTTCATCTTCATTGCATTTAGATTCCCATAGTTCTGATAAGAAATTTTGTGTTTCTTTAGGGCATGTGTTTATTTTTGTTAGTACTGTGCTGACGATTTCCGTGATTTTTTTTTTTTTTCGTTTATCGCTCTACCTTCTTGTATGTTGATATAAGCTTCTAATTTGGTTAGGCTGAGGGTCATTTTAATTTCTTTTTGCCCCTCAGTATTATGAGTCGTTATTACTTTTCGAAATTTCGGTATGAAGGATTTTTCCCATTCATTAAATGCTCTGTATATAGCAGCAGTTTCTTTGTTTTTGATAGCATTGTAAAATGCTAATTTTCTTTCGTTCATTAAGTTGCCCCACATTTTGAGGTTTTGTCTCCTTATTTTAAGTGCTTTCTCTTGTATGTATGAATCGGTAATTTCGTCAAATTTTTGGCATCGTGTCTTGAGATATTCCACTAGTTTTTCTGTTCCTCGTATTTCTTCTTTGTTTTCTTGGGTTGTGAGGTGACGTAATATGATGTCCCCTTTTTCATTTTACTTGAGGGTTTCCTCTTTTAAGTGTTTATGTAGATTCAGAGGATTATATATATATATATATTTATATTACTGTGCAAAAGTATTAGGACAAGAATTATTTTATCTTTTATGGGGTATCAAAATAAAGCTTAAAATCACCCCCGTCCTAACACTTTTGCACGCTACCGGTAGTGTACAAAAGTATTAGGACAGAGGTGATTTTTTCTAAAGACTTAACTGAAATTTAAATACAGGGCGAAAAGCCAAACCTTTGTTTGAATTATCTAATTAAAAAGGAAGAGGAAGGAAGCCTTTGGAATTCAAACTGGCCCCAACAAAGCCCTGATCTCAATCATATTGAAGATCTATGGAATATTTTGGATAAACAAATTGATAAATCTAATGTTAATATGCAAGACACACTTTGGGAACTATTACAAGCTGCTTGGCAGAAGATACCATTAGATACATTGAAGAAGCTTGTGATGTCAATGCCTGACAAAATGAAGGCTGGGATCAAAGCAAAAGGCTATTGTATTAAATATTAAATTTATTTTGTAACAAGTATTTTTTTTCTTGTTAAAGCATTTGTTGAGTAAATCAAATAAAATTACTTTACTTAAATCATTTTCTGTCAATATACCTCATAAAAGATAAAATAGTTCTTGTCCTAATACTTTTGCACAGTACACTATATATATATATATATATATATATATATATACTAGGTGCGATTGGTAAAGTGTCGTAATCATTTTATTATTTGAAAGCAAAAGGCTTATTAAATTTATTTTGTAATGAGTATTTTTTTCTTGTTAAAGCATTTGTTGATTAAATCAAATAAAATTGCTTTATTTAGATTGTTTATTTTCTGGCAATACCTCATAAAAAATAAAATAGTTCTTATTCTAATACTTTTGCACAGTATTATATATATATATATATATATATATATATATATATATATAATCGTTAATATAATCACAGGTCTATATTCAAGCTCGAAAACCTTAAAAATTGTACCAAACTGGCTAACCGTAAATGTTGAAAACAAAAAAAAAAAAAGACAAAGACCCCGATATAACATCGACCATATTAAAAGAGCCAAACCTTACAATGGTCCTGATGTCTTCAGATTATGCCAAAAAGAAAAGTTATCAATAATATTATTTCCAGACAGAAAAATTACTGAATGAAAGATCCGAAATAATGTCTGGATGTAAACATATCAGAAAATATGTATTTTTAGGATCATACAAACCCAGAAGAAAGTGTTTACAATTCTCGAAAATCTTTGAAATTTTATTCATTTTAAATTTCCAGTCGTGCTTTCTTAAAATCTCTGTTGTACGTTTGGAAAAAATAAAAACGTTACAGAATCAGTTAATATAGAACGCCTGAAGATACCGATAGGTTGAAACCTTGGTTGCGTAATCAACTGATTTCCCAATTAAAATATTTAAACGCTCTACATGACATTATATAAGTATTGAGCACTTTTTAATAGAAACGTATAAGGGCTAATTTGCTTCGTTTGTATGTGGCGGGGATGAAATAGGTCAGATGGAATGGGTTTTAACCAACCGACGTTGAAGACATTTTCAGGCCATATATTTTTATAGACAATCTATCTTCTGAGTGTTTGTTTATATCATTAAAATATTAATAATACTATTTGGAGGATAAGTAAAAACAAAAGCCCACATTAAGCCCACATATTTTTTTTAACTTTCCCTCGTATAAGATTTTACTATGTAAACTTGCTAAATTAAAAATAAATAAATAAATCGAAAATATATTGGCCATAGAATCATAAATCAACACAAATTCCATAATCCCTGAAGAGATTATCATTTTACTATTTTTCGCGATAATCTACGCTCACTGAGATTCATTGACTTTTATCAATAGCAAATCCAGTGATTTTTTCAATGTTCGACATGTTTCGATTTTAATGTGACTTGCAGCAGTTTTCATTGCTTCCAAGCGATCAACTTTACTTCAAAACTTTTCATTCTGTTAGAGATCACTTTTAATGGCAGGAAAATATGTGTTCTTAATTTACACTACTGGCCATAATGATTAGGCTACCCTAGTTTTTTTATATATATATATATATATAGTGTTTCATAGTATTTTTAGTATTTATTGCCAAGTGGGTAATTCTGAATGAAAATAGTATGGTTCTTTTGTTATTATTACTTTGCAAATTTTTTTCAAGGCAGCCAAGAAACCTTTGCTTCGGACAGCCAATAAGAGACTGTCATGGAGAAGAGAGCGCAAAAACTGGACACCAGCACATTTCATTTGATGCACGTATTATTGTACAGTAATAAAAAAGATCGATTCTATTTTCATTTAGAATTATCCACTTGGCAATAAATGCTAAAAATAGTATGAAATACATCATTTATTTTAAAATATTGGGGTGTCTTACTAATTATGGCCGGTAATGTACGTGTTAATATATATATATATATATATATATATATATATATATATATATATATATGTATGTATGTATGTAATGTTATTATCATTACACCACCATTACTAATCACTACTACCGCTTTACAATAAATATTTGCTAACACAATTGTTATCATCATCAAATATTACTATCACCATATTAGTCCGCAATCATCATTAACGTAAATTACTCCTCTCTTCCGCAGTAAAATTAATACCACCACATAAAAACTAACAAGTATTACAAATTAGAATTTCTACCATTTAAATATGCGCAACCATAAACAATAAGCTAATAGTCGACTTTAAAATAAAAAACAATACAGCCTTAAATAATTAAAAATAATAGCAATTTTAATCTATCATATTTTTACACAGACCTCATCATACGTACGAGAAATCGACAACTGTCCGCGCGTTGACATCGCTACACTATTCGAATACACCAACCGAATGCGTATGTATGTGCGCAACAGCACAAGTATACATATATATGCCAAGCCTCAAAAACTAATTTACAATATTTATCTACGTTTATTATCAACTTTGTGAGGGATCTATAGTTTTTTGCTTACGATTCTAACACAAAATATTATGCTACCTATCCCCTATATTGTCTTTTCTTTCGTATTAATTGACTGATTCTGTTTAAAAGTCATATTCATGTACTGCAACCAACATACATCTTTCTCTTTATTTACTTGAAGGTGACAACTTTGTTGTTTGTCTTCGGTCAATAATTCTATAATTCTTCATAGGTTATCTCTATATCATCAGGATCGGCTTCTTCAAAGATTTTCTAGCTGCTAAACCTCTCCTCTTCTCTTACATCTTACACTGCATTTTTCTCAAGACATTTTTTTAATTCTTGATCATAGTTTTTTAAAATTGTTTTTCATTGTTCTATAATCCCCGTTCAAATTTGAAATGTTTGTTCCTGTTACTCAATAACTGCCGTGGACCCGGTTAAAGGTCTAGTAAGAATAACGCAAAAGCAATCAAATAGAAAAATACGAATATATATTAAATACGGAAAGAATAAAATACTTGGATCTTGGTTGGTAGGAACAATAATACGAGTTAGTGTGGAATACTGTGATTCGACCCTCGGCCTCAGAACTGGGACTCGTAATGGTCGTTAAGATAGCAGTGTTCGTAGACAGACTCTCGACTGAATTCAGGCCTCTCTGAGGGCGCTCCCCTCAGGCTACTCTCCCTCACCTCTCGTGAGAGGAGGTATATGTAATGGTCGGAAAAGTTCATTCAGTCTGTCGGTGATGACGCCATGACAATCACATTAAAAAATATTTTAAAAATCGATTTCATGTCAAGCAAGGCCGTAAAGTCACTAATACACATTGAGTTACTGAGTTGGGGTGAATTAGAAAACAGTGACATTACTAGAGAGAGAGAAGAAGAGATGAGTCACCAGGAAAACAGTAGATATCAATTGATATTGCATTTAAATTTTTGAAGATCAATGTTGGCCGGAAAACATGGGGTTAACATAGCATTTACAATTACATCTAGACAACTCAAATGCAAATTGTTGACAACTCGTCGCTAATGCAATACTGTGTTTAAATTCATAAAGTCTAAGTACCATAGCGAATAGCTCGTCCGTACAGTTATCATAAACGTATTTATAGGAAAGGAAACTTTACAGCGGTGTGAAAATGACTCAAGTCGAGACGCCAGGTGAGAACCATTCATCTCTGGATTTTATCAAGGATCTCTAAAGATATATCACAAACTTTAGAAACGTATAGCAATATTCTAAGTATGGACGAATGATAGACTTATAGATATGTAAGATAGAGTCTGTCGAGAAAAAATGTCTAGCACGACACAGTGAACCAACTTTCTTAGCAGCTGACCTTGCAATGGATTTAATATAGCTTTTCCATCTTATGTCAGACAAGAATGTTAGCCCGACGAGGTGCAATTATCCACTTCCATGGAGGTTAGCATCAGTCATGCTTATGGAAGGCAGAAAGGGGTATCTCAAATTTTACTTTTATTTTTAAACTTGTCTGAATACATATTTCTTAAATGTGTTATTGTCAAATCGATCACAACATATATTTTTGAGAATATTATGAGCGTTAAATCTGAAAAAGTCTAGTACTGAACTTAAATTCAAAAAGCCTAGGTACCATAGCAAAAAGTTCATCTAAACAATTACCATGAAAGCATTTACAAAAAAGCAAAGAGAGGCAACATTATGGTGGTGGGAAAGTGACTGAAGCTGAACTGCTAGATTCTGCTTTGGATTTTATCAAAGTGCTCAACGTAAATAGCAGGAGCACCAAACCATATGTGGCAGCAATATTTTAAGCATGGATTAATGGTAGACTTATAGATATGTAAGATAGATTCTGGAGAGAAACAAAAATGTCTATCACAACACAGTGAACCAACTTTCTTAGCAGCTGACCTAGCAATAGATTCAAAATAGTTTTTCCTCTTCATGTCAACCGAGAACTCGAGAAGGCGCAAGAAGGTTACTCTTCTGGAGGTTAAAAGGAGGTTGCTCTTCTGGAGGTTAAAAGGAGGTTGCTCTTCTGGATGTTAAAAGGAGGTTGCTCTTCTGGATGTTAAAAGGAGGTTGTTCTTCTGGAGGTTAAAAGGAGGTTGCTCTTCTGGGGGTTAAAAGGAGGTTGCTCTTCTGGATGTTAAAAGGAGGTTGCTCTTTTGGAGGTTAAAAGGAGGTTGTTCTTCTGGATGTTAAAAGGAGGTTGCTCTTCTGTACGTTAAACGGAGGTTGCTCTTCTGGAGGTTAAAAGGAGGTTGCTCTTCTGGATGTTAAAAGGAGGTTGCTCTTCTGGATGTTAAAAGGAGGTTGCTCTTCGGGGGGTTAAAAGGAGTTTGCTCTTCTGGGGGTTAAAAGGAGGTTGCTCTTCTGGAGGTTAACAGGAGCTTGTTCTTCTGGATGTTAAAAGGAGGTTGCTCTTCTGGATGTTAAAATGAGGTTGCTCTTCTGGAGGTTAAAAGGAGGTTGCTCTTCTGGAGGTTAAAAGGAGTTTGCTCTTCTGGGGGTTAAACGGAGGTTGTTCTTCTGGATGTTAAAAGGAGGTTGCTCTTCTGGATATTAAAAGGAGGTTGCTCTTCTGGAGGTTAAAAGGGGGTTGCTCTTCTGGATATTAAAAGGAGGTTGCTCTTCTGGAGATTAAAATCAGCCACGTTGATGGAAGGCAGAGTGGCGTCTCTCAAATGATTAATTTGAAAATATAAAAAAGAAGGAATTGATATAAAAGAATTAACGAGAAAAGAAAAAAGAGAGAGAGACATTCAAGACGGAAAGCAACAATCTTTTTTTAATCTTATCACCCCGAGCAAGACGGTAATGCCACTGATGTGCAGGGGGTAAAAAGAGTAAAAAGATTAAGTAGAAGAGAGTGAAGAGGAAGACGAACAAGTTAGAAAGGAGTAAGAGAAGGATGGGAAGACAGGTGTGATGACAGTTGCAAAGGTGGAGAGAAAGGAAAGGATATACGGGGTGGTGAAAGAACTAGAGTCAAGTGGTTAAATTTTTTATTGAAAAATAAAGGGCGAAATACGAAAGAAAGAAAAATTAAAATTAAAAAATTTAAAAAAAAGACAAGAAATCTAAAATGGTGAAACGTGAGACAAGAAAAAAGTCTTAAATCACGAAGACAGGAAGAAAAGAACACGGAAAAGCGAAAGTGAAAGATTTTGAAACGCGCGGCAGTAAAGGAAAGTGAAAGAATTTTTAGAAAATAAAAATCACGGAAAAACGAAAGTGAAAAAATGTTTCTTTTAAAGACGCGTGATTGTTTTAAACAAATAAAAACAGGCCTAAATGGAACGAAAAACAAAGAACTCATGCAACCGTGAAAACACAAACAAACGCAGAAATGGTAATAAACACAATCATCTGCTCTGACATGATACTTTTATGCCGTTCATCTTTCCGTAGAGAAGTCTAAAGAGAATCGAACAAAATTGCCGCCAACATATTTTGTCGAAAGATTGCATCTTAGCGTCTCCAAAAATGTTTTGAAATATCATTTTTACTGGACAGCCTCTCATAATAGAAATAACATATCAAAGCATTTAGTTCCATTTGGTTTTCGTGATAAAAATAATAATTTGGAAAAGTTATCATCGAAAATTACGTTAAAACTTCGGAGAACAATTTCGAATAATGAGTTTTTACTGATTGCTGTGGATATGTTGCTTAGTATGTTATTTTGTGCGTAAGTACATGGGTGCATGCTTGTATGTAACCATAGATGTATGTAGGGAGGAGTTTGAGCGTCTGTGCATTGGTCTATGAGTATGTGTGTCGGCTTTTATGCAGGGGTCTCTTTATATGAGTAGGCAGTGCCAGTATATGTGTTGTGAGGCTATCCGTCTCTTTATAGTTGTATATGTGAATGTATGTGGAATGTAGGTCCGGCTAGCCACGCGGTGTAACCAGTCAAATTTCGAAACTGACTAATCTGAAATTCTTACTTTTTCATATTCATTGAGAAGAAGCCCCCCCCCCTTTTTTTTGAGAATGGATCAGTCGACATTTCTTCGCGGAAAATAGGTTTCAATATACTCATCAGCAACCTGAAACCGTGGACAGTATTGAATATATACATATATATATATATATATATATATATATATATATATATATAGTCATCCGTAGACATCTGTTTCGCTGTATCACAGCTCATCAGTACGGTTAGACTCCGATTGCTTTTAACACAGGATTGAAACCTGGTGTCAGTCGGCGATTCTACCTCTGAACTATGGGCGCTCGGTAGAAGAAGGCAGACTTTTTAGCGTGTATATTATCATTATACACGCCCAATAGCTGAGAGTGTTGTATATATATATATGTGTGTGTCAGATTAAATAAATTGTAAACAATATGTTTGCTTATTTTTAATAAAATCCGTTCATACTCACCGAAAATCTTTCGCGTATTACAATGTAAAAGTGTCAGAAATGAGCTGTAATGTTGACAGATGTTATTCTTATTCATTTCTTAAAGTACCCAAGTACTTTCAACCTCTTTCCGAGGTTATCTTCAGGGATTTGAGTTATGGTAACAAATGCTACCGGAAAACTGTGTTGTTAAAATTTTCAAGAGGTTGCATAACTCCTTACATAATAGGACAGATTGGGTTTTATATCTTTGGTTGGCAACCAGTCTACCGCAGAAATCAATGGCAACCTTCTGCGGAATAATCCTCTGTTCAGTCAGTCATGTCTCTTTCGAGACATGATCGCCTAAAGCGTGTATCACGTATAGCACTTAACTGACTGACTCAGTTAATTTGCCTGTTTTTCACATAGAGTAATGGCTTAAGAGAAATCAACATTTATAATTAGGGCTTGAAAATTGTGACCAGATTAATGCAACCTTTAAAATTATTTTGTCCAATAATTTGTTCTTACATGTTTATAAAGAAAGGAAACAAAAGTGGTAATGTTTCGATTTCATTAATTTCAGCCACAGAAAAAAGAGAAGGCCTGTGGATTATCTTGACCTCCCTTTGTCTCTGGGAATGTAAACACAAATTTGCATGTACGCCAATATATATATATACTAGCAGTATAGCCCGGCGTTGCTCGGGTGTAATGAAAGCTTTAAAACTAACCCATGGTCCTGGAGCTCAGGCTCTTTGGACGTTGGCACAAAAGTCTAAAAAGCAATAGTTGTTTCCAGTCAAAGCGAAACCGTAGACTGAAAGAAAAATGAATTGATGTAAGTCAAATTTTGAATTCCTGGTATCGATATCAAATTTTCTGCACTATTGTAAGAACTGCAACCTTGAAACTTCTGAATATCATTTCTTATGTCTTTGTTTGCGAGTGTATCAAATTTGATTAAAATCGGACCACTCCTTCTATAACCCGATTTTTTCAATTATCGATTTTTGATATTTATCGAGGGTACCTCGACACAAAACCTAGCTAAGAACACTCGCAGACGCTTATAGTACCACTGTGTAAATTTTAAAGAACATTGGTTCAGCCGGTTCAGGATCTATAGGTAACGGACACACAGACACACACAGACACACACAGACAAAATTCCATTTATTCTATCAGATACTTACATCTTGTCGCGGTGACTGTTGGATTCTACTATTTACATCTTCAAAACTGATATTAAAACTACAATCTCTTACTTATGGTTGCTAATTAGTCTAGTATTAATAACTTCACAATGATCTTGAAAGCGAAAGTTGCCTCGTTCATTAATTGATGCTTAGACTGCCTGAAACTGATATCAATAGGAAGATTGTAGAGTTTCAGTTTTGTTTAACGGCATATCAACCTCTATTATTATCGGTCACTTTTTCCAGCCTTTCTCCTAAATATGGCGTCGAGGTACTTGGCCATTCTTAGTGACTTCTTTCCACCAACAGCAACCCTACAATCAGTCAGAAAAGATTTTTTAATACGCCAGAAAAGATAAGCTAAAAATACGATATATATTGTAGATGAGCGAAGAGTTTGAGTTTGAATTTTCTTTAACAGCATATCAACACCTCTGTGGTTTTTTAATGCCAAAAATGTGGGGTTTAAAGGTTGATTTAGTCAGATCTTAATAATTTTTTTTTTGTTTTTATTCTTTTTTATTTTAGAAAACTGAAAATGACTTCTAGTTTTGTATTCAAAAATGTTTTGCTAAGAATTTTCTTTTTCTTCAAAAATGTGTTATGGCAATAATTTTTTCTTCAAAAATGTATTATTGGTAATATTTTTTCTTCGAAAATGTATATTTTTCGATGAAAGTCTATTTTTATGTATATATTTCTATAAAACTGTATATTTAAACTTTCATAGTGTTTTGACCCCAGTTTGGAGGTTAGCTATTTGCCCATAGCTGGGACCCCAACAGGTGCTACCGATCCGGGTCAGGGTGGACCTGGGAACAACAGCAATTAAGAGATTGTTCCATGATCCTTAC
>JBBBDQ010001220.1:157500-320000 GCA_037127315.1 Ascarosepion bandense | reverse complement strand
CTATCTTTGTAATTACCATTAAACTAATTCAACTCTTTCCGAATCCGCTACGCTGTCCTGAGATTTTTTAGAATCCTATCGTTCCAAGCAAGGCAGTTTACTGCCACTGGTGCGCAGGGGGCTATATACGAAGAAAGTTATGAGAAAGAGTGACAGGTTATTGAGGGTGTCAGGAAGTGGGTAAGAAAAGGATGAGAATACTGATGAGAGTGGTGTGGACGGAGAAAGAAGCATGGGAGAGAGAGAGATAGAGAAAGGATGGAAGTTAGTAAGATAGGCGATGACTATTGACTTTACATCTAAATTCTTAGAGATTGTAGCTGTCGGGGAAGCAAGTAGACGGAAGGGAATTCCACAGGCGGGAAGCTCGAGAAAAGAAGCTGCAGGAGTAGAATTTGCACTCACATTTTATTGGTTACACAGTAAAATTGTAGGACCTAGCTGCTAATCTTGTGGCTCGAGTAAATTGTTACATAGCCGCACCAGTGAGCTAAGTTCATCGAAGCAGAAGCCGTGAAAGTATTTTTAAAAGAGACACAGGGAAGCCACATTGCTCCGGTGAGGAAGTGACTGTATCTAAGCTGCCAAGTCGGGATCGATCACATTACAGATTCTCCGTTGTGGCAGTAGTATTCAGTGCACGGGCGCGAATTTTCAAACATTCTAGAATTATCGTATTGAAGCTTCTGTCACGAATTCCAAGCAGTAAAGCATGTTGTTTACAAAATTTCTTGATTGCAATATTTTGCAATCATGTCCTCTATGTAATCAGCACGAAATTTAGAGTAGCAATAAGTGAATATGTAATTCTGTTTATTAATGCTCTTGATGTTAAGAAATATAATTATAAAGACTACTTTCTTTACTAACATTTTCCTCCATAAATACACACCTCGATCGTTCCACACACACACACACACACACACACACACACATATATATATATATATATATATATATATGTGTGTGTGTGTGTGTGTGTGTGTGTGTGTGTGTGTGTGTGTGTGTTGTGGATTCCGGTTGAGAAACGACACAAAATAATAAAAAACAAGAACAGATATGGAGATAGAAAATCTAAGTTATATTGAACAAAAATATACAAACTGGAATACGGGTTAGTCAATTCAGGAATACTGTTAGTAGGAATAATTATATACAAGTCTTGAAGTGAAATAGTAGGTCCTGGTAATGAGTCCAAACAATTCCAACTTACTCTGCACCAACTTACCGACCACCTAAGCAAGTGCCGTTGTCTGTATAGGCAGGATAATATGTACACATGAGGTGAGTCCATTCTTGTATACAAAAAGGTGTGATCCCAACAATATATATATATATATATATATATATATATATATATATATATAAAAATGTGTAACTCTTTTAACAATGCGGACCGATAATACATGATGATGCAAATGAGAGTACCAGGAGAAGAGGGCATTTTTCAGTACCCCCATGTAGCTGCCGAATGTGACACAAGGTCAAGGTTTAAAATGGACAATACCGTACAAAAATTGCCCAAGCCTACTCGGCACTTCCCTGGTAAGGAACCAAGTTCTCTCCCAATGGAACAGTACTATTTATAGGGAACGCTCTCTGGAGCTTGAGCTTAAAATTATTTAAACCTCTCCGAACGAAAAGGCCGAAAATAATGTTGATTTTATAAGCATAGCTTAGATGTGGCGCAAAGACATATAGAGCACCCAGTGAGGATCGAATTCACAACTCAATCGTAAATGTTATAGCAAGAGAGGCTTACTAACAATCACGCCAGTTCGAGGTGTTCTAAAATGGTGGTTTTTTTAAGCGTATCTTAGATGTAGCCAAGGCCGAAAATACAGGGCACTCATTGAGGATGGAAATCATCACTCGGTCGTAATTGTTCTGTCGAAACAAACTTGTCAGCCATTGCACCCCGTTGAGATGTCAAAGTGTCAATAGTAGGAATTTGGGTCCCTACAGTCCGTATAGATAGGCTGACTTGAAGCAATAATGACGATCCATACAGTCCTTTTTTAGCGTATAATATGCAATTGAACAATATCGCTGACCTATTTGAAAAGTATTGAAGGAAAATGAAAAGAAATGACTAAACATCAACTGCAAAAAGATATGATGAATGGTTGTTATAGCAAAAGGATTAACCCAAAGTGCAAATTGCAAATCGGATCTACTAAAATCTAACAAGTGCGGATATTTAAATACCTGAGAAGTGTCTTAACAGAAGACGGAAAGTGTGACACAGAAATCCGAAGATGTAATAGGATAGCCAAGGAAACATTCCAAAAGCTAAGCCGAGTGCTAATAGGAAAAGCTCGCTAGAAACAAGGAAATGAGAACTGTATGTCAGTGAGGGATGGACGATCTCCTCATAGATCAAGAGGAGACCTGAAGCAACAGAAATATGGTTCTACAGAAGAATGCTGAGAATACCGTAGAGCGAACATGTAAAAAACGATAAAATTTTCAAGAAGATGGAAAAAAAAAGAAGAAAATTATTACTTGCCATCAAAAAGAAACAGTTGAAGTTTCTGTGGCTACATGGAGGAAAGGTCGATTAAAAATCTCGCAATAAAACGTGCCCCTTCAAATATAGAAATAAGCAATTTGATTCCTTTTACAACCCAAAAGTATGCCATTGAAGATTCACAAGTTACTTAGAATGATCTACAATGACATTATTGAACTCCTTAGTTTCGCTTTTATTGTTCAGGTCAGTGTAAACATTCATTTAATTAACGTTTTCAGTGTGGAACCAAAATGTCTCTGTAGCCCAGATTTAAGACGATCACAGATTTTTAGAAACTTATTTGGAAAAATATTATCCTTGACTCAACAGTAATTTCCTCCCCGCTTACGAAAAGTAAAAACCGAACATTTGAATGAAAGAAAAAAACACGCATACTTCTTTCAACCACGCACCAAAAAACAAATTATATAAGTAATTTTTCATAGAAAATCGTTCAGAAAAGTAGATTTGTTATTTTTTAACATCTATAAGATGGAGGTTTTAGTCAAACAGAAGAAAGAAACTACGAATTTAGGTACCTCCACTCAATTGCCAAAAAACCCCAGCATATCATGATGTTAAAAGGCCGGAAATTTATGTTATTATTAAGAGTAAAGATCAAATTTTGTTATTATTTTTTTTTTAAATCCTTTCTAACAAGTTCAAAATTTTAATCAAAATTTCATTTTTTTTCGTCAGTGATTCACACTATGTTTACGTAAGGCGACTATTAAGAAAATGGATTTGGTCGAGTAAAATGATTTCGGGGCGAGTAAATATTCCCTCGCTCTTGACCGCCATTCGAGTGATTTCTTTTTCAAATTTCAAAGGTTGTGCTAGAGTATATAATGATGAAAGAGGACTTGGAGAATCTAATACTCACGGGACAGATAGAGGCAAGAGAGACAGATGAAAACAGCGCATAACATACTTAATGAGATTG
Source organism: Ascarosepion bandense (assembly GCA_037127315.1). NCBI lineage: Eukaryota > Metazoa > Mollusca > Cephalopoda > Sepiida > Sepiidae > Ascarosepion > Ascarosepion bandense. The sequence continues at coordinate 316,545 of JBBBDQ010001220.1, read as the reverse complement.
AGTAAATGAATAGCGGAATAGGGATTGGAAGTAATAACGGAAGGACAAAGTTTATTAAGCGCTACAAGGGACAGGTTGTTCTAGAGGGCCATGATCGTCTACGTCCTATACAGGCACGGTACATGAAGAAGAAGAAGTCAGTATTAAATTATAACCCCATGAAGAAAATTGAGTATAAACAATAACCTACAAAAACGTACTAAACTCACTTGAAAGATTGGCGCATTATACTCTTCCTGTTGCTGTTTATATACTAAAATAAAAGAGCAGACTACACTGATAAATCCAACGAATCAAATATATTAATCTAATTTCCAACACTAAGTATATTATTCTACCTGTCATTATTTACTTTTTCAACTGTCATGATTGCCACAGAGAATACATAGGTGAAATTTAAATCAAATATTATATGAACATAAATAGATTTTTGCAAAACAACACACTCGATGCATTAGTTGCTCACCTTAGTGAGCCTGATTATAATTTCGATTTAAATAATGGTATACTAATAAAAAAGGAAAAATATTTACTGAGACGAAAATGTATAGAAAGTGCTATGATCACTAGATCATGCACAGTAAATTTGCGTCCAGGTTCTTAGAAACTTTCTTGGAAGATCTTTTGTTATCACAATGTAGGCTATCTAATAACATAACTGATTCAAATACAAACAAAAAAAAACCTCAAGAAAAATGCTTAGACTATGTATCGAAACACATTTAAATAATTTTAAATTTACAAGTTTAACATTTCAGCATTCCCTCTACTCTTAGTTAAATCAAAGTACTCATCATATTAATCCGATAAAATCCTAGGCGAACATTTTTCTACTTTGCCGTTAATTTTACTAGCAATAAGCTGAACTATTTTAATAGAAATCAAAACAAGAAAGGACATCGTCGAAAATATTTACTTTTATCTCCGTTCGTGTAAAAAATTCAAGTATTTCAAAAGTCCAGACGAATTTCGATTTCTGTGGACAGCAATGTCTAAACATTACTGATTAGAGTGGAAAGTAATAGTCATATTGATAAGTTGGCCATAAATAAATGCTGTCTTGCTCTCACGACCCAAAACAAGTGACCTCGTGATCAACTGCTAAATGGCCGTCGAAGTAGACACTCACACAAATTCATAAATATTTATTTCGATTCCAAATTGAAATCTAAAACGAAAATACAACGAGACAATATTATTTATTAAAGATGATAAACACCTAACTAAATAATGGATTAATCTCAGATAGCAACCTTGCAATACAAGAGGATAACTGCAGATTATGGCTAAAGATTAAAGGGACACCTCAGCACAACAGATTATTGAGCCAAACCGGTTATAATGGGAAAAAATACACACAACACAACAGAGAGATGATTATAGCAAACACTCAAACTATTAAAATAACTGATAAAAATACAGCAAACTATGAAAGTGTAATATACTCTCCAATAAATAATCAATTAAGAAACAAAATCAGAAAATATAAAATGCCTCCCTCTCCAAAAGACAAGTAAAAAACATAGCGGTGTAAACACATTTACGTGGTTACGCAGAGGGGATCTAAAAAGAGAAAAGTAAGTCCTATTATTACTTCTGAAGACCAAGAATAAATTGATAAAGCATCAAGTTTCGCCATTTTGATGAAAGAGATGCGACCAGCCTTTGAGATTTGAAAAAGAAATCACTCAAACTGGGCGACAGAGAAATTTTCGCTCTACTCTGGAAGCATTGATTAACTGAATGTTTACACTGACCGGGACGATCAAGGCTAAGAGTTCAATGTCATTTTAGGTCATTCTAAGTAACTTGTGCATCTTTAATGGCATACTTTTGGAATGTATAAGGAATCAAATTGCTTTTTGGGATGTAAAAGGAATCAGATTGCTTTTTTCTATATTTGAAGGTTTTTAATCGACCGCGGGCGAGTAAAGCAATAAACTTAAATCGCCCAATTAAGTTTTTAATCGACTGAGTCGATCAGGCGAGTGAAATCTCAAAGGCTGAATGCGACCAAAATCATCATAAGTAGATGCAGAACGCTGATATAATCAAATTCTAAAAAAACAAGTAGGAACAATAATCCACCAGGAATTCTGCAAAACATTTTCGTTCGACCATGCAAACAAAATATTTCATTCACTTGTAAGGAAGTTTTGAAAACATCATTCAAAACCAACAAATACTTGATTTTTACCAACATTTCCAAATCAATACCTTTTGACCTCAAAAAAAGATGCTAAAATTTTTCATCCTAATCTGTAGCCATATGCTGACACAAGAAAAACAAGATTTTTAATCAAAATTTTGAACGTGCGAGAAAGGTTTAAAAATTAATCTGCTTATATATATATATATATATATATATATATATATATATATATATATATATATATGGTTATGTTTGTCTATCTGACTGTCTGTGTGTTTGTGTGTCTCCATTCTAACGAACCCTACTCCTCCGAAATTCAACCAAAATTGAGTTACTGACATGAACCTTTGATGTACTCAAAAAATTTTTGAATCGATTTAAAGGGAAGAAGCAAAAACCAATCGCTTAGAATTTACGAATTCTCCTCCTCTGAGACGTCTTATGCGAATTCAACAAAAATTGGGTAACTTGTAGAACAAGGTCCGAATCTTTGGTGTACACAAAAAATTTCGAATCAGTGTACAAGGTTTGTCAAAGATCAACAGCAAACATAATTTCGAGTGGTCTTTTGCGTACTTTTATGCATTTCTCCAAGACGTTTCACTCAAATTCAACCAAAATCGAGTCACTGGTAGATTAAGGACTGATGCCTTTATATGTGAACAAAAATTTCAATTAACAAACAGGGTGCGGCAAAAATTAATTGAAAATATTTCTTTTTGCGATCGTTTATTTCTCCGAAACAGTTCCATTTCAACAAAAATTGAGTATTTTTGTAACTTCTACCTATTCATATGCCATAACAATTTCATGTTTTCTACAAGGTGCCAACCCCTTCAACCTTGCAGGAACAATGCATCCACGTCTTCTGCGTCACAACGTCATTGCATCACATTACAGGCTCCCGTAACGCTGGCCTCCGTTCTTCCAATTCTACATACAACATTCCCGTTTACACTACTTACATTATTCAGACTATTGTCCTCAACTATGTTGCCATCTGTACGACGTTTCGGCCGTTGTACGCCCCGGCCTTCTGCAGATGCTAGGAATTTCGAACCGAACCCGTCATTACAATTACTGTGGTATATCATTCTCATTCCTTGCGTAAAGCCTCTTTTGGTAGTCATGAGTTATCTCCCTCTAACCATCTAAGTTACTTGTTCACCACTGCTGTAGCTTTTGGGTCAAGTCACAGATACTAACCAACGTCTATCCACTGGGCCATGCGTTCTTAAGGATGAAAACAACTGAATTTCTGGAACTTATAAACCTAATGTTCAGTAATCATTTTTACCAAAGTGCAATTTTTGATGTTAATGGTTTTCTCTAGTATTTTTTTTATGTTAATGCTAATGATGTTAATTTTTTAATGTTTTTTAACAGAGCTCATATTGCAATTTTAACACTAATGATTTTCTCTGGCATTCCGTATTATTGGTTCCCATATTGTATTCATCCCTATGCTTGATTGGTTAAATTTTTGTATCCTAGCATATACGCTGATTCCTTAAGTTTACGTAGTTTCCAGTGGCGTTCTCTATCTATTACTTCACCTTCATTCCATGGGGGGGGGGGTGATCTCCTTTCTCTCTCCATAAGTGGTCAGCCACGCCTGATTTTTTCTGTCTCCCCTCGTGTTACGGCCTTGCGCTGTTTTTTAGCCTTACCTTAAGGGGGCGATCTGTCTTTGCTTTATATTTTTTTCCACAGCAACATGGAAAAACGTACAAGCAGTCCTTTGTCATGTCCTTCTCTGTTAGGGGTCTTACTCAGTAGAGGTACCAGGAGAACCACTTGTTTTTTTTTTTAATCATCTCACCCCAAGCAAGGCATTCCACTGCCACTATTGCGCATGGGGCTACATAGGGGAAGGTAAAGAGAAGGAGTGGTTAGACATAGGGAATGTCAGGAGGAAGGTGACAGATGAGTAAGGATAGCGAGGATGAGGGTTGGGCAGATGGGAAGAGTGTTTGATAGAATGGGAGCAGGTTAGTGTGTTAGGAGGTGTCTATTAACCTTACATTTAAACTCCTGGAGATTGTAGCCGTCGGGGAAGCAATCATTTGGAAGAGAATTCCACAGTCGGGAAGTGCGAGGAAAGAAACTGTATTTAGGGGGCACTAGTGATCTAAGTTCATCAGAGCAGAAGCCGTGAAAGTATTTATAGAAGAGACACAGGGAAGCTACGTCGCGCCGGTGGGAGAGAGACTGCAGGCGGTCTGCCAAGTCGGTATCTATCACATTACAGACCCTCCTCTGAACCTTATCGAGAAGCCCGAGGAGAACAGCAGGGGCACCCGACCAGATATGGCAGCAGTATTCAATGCACGGGCGGATGGTAGATTTATAAATGTGCAGGATAGATTTAGACGGAAAAAACTTCCGGGCCCTACACAGAGAACCGACTTTCATAGCAGCGGATTTAGCAATGGATTCGATATAGTCATTCCATTTGAGGTCCGCTGAAAGTGTGAGACCAAGGAGGAGTAGTGTTTTACTCTCTGGGAGGCAAGCTTGGTCCATGCTAATGGGAGGTAGGTGAGATTGTCGATGATGGTTAATTGAGAGTAGCTTCGTTTTAGAAGCATTAAAATTTACTAGCCATTTCTTACCCCAGTCCAATATGGATTGGAGGTCTTTTTCAATCTTGGCTGCAAGGTTAGCTTTGACGCCTACACCAGATTTTTGTAGGAGGCGAGAGTAAACTGTGGTGTCATCGGCGTACAAACCTATTTGGGCTCTTATGGAATCAGGGAGATCATTAATGTATATCAGGAAGAGTGTAGGACCTAAGATGGAGCCTTGGGGGACACCTGCGTTTGTATGGTAGTTCTGAGAGGCATGTCCGTTTAATACCACCTTCATTGTGCGGTTAGAAAGGAATGACTGGATTAGTTCAAACAAATGTCCAGTTATACCATAGCTCCGCAGTTTACATAGAAGGCCAGCATGCCAAACTCTGTCGAACGCCTTAGATATATCCAATGCAACGGTTCGGGCTTCGCCATTCCTGTCGAGTGCCTGGTATATGTACTCGGTGATGGTCGTTAGCATATCAGCAGTAGACCTGGTGAAGCGGAAACCATATTGCTTGTCCGAGAGGAGCCTGTGTGCTGTGAGATGCTGAACCACCTCGGCGTTGATAATGGCTTCGAACACTTTGCCAAAGATCGGAAGAAGGCTGATAGGGCGGTAATTTGCAGGGTCAGAGGGTTCTCCAGTGTTTTTAAATATAGGAACTACAGAGGAAGATTTCCAACAGGAAGGAAAGCAGGAAGCAGATAGGCAGAGGTTGTAGAGCTTAGAAAGGATAAAGGAGAGTTCAGGGGCACATTTCTTTAAGACTATGGTTGGGATTCCGTCACCACCGCTCGCTTTGTGAGGGTCAAGTTTTAAGATTATCTTAGAGACAAGCGAAGGTGTAATGTGGACATCATTCAATTGTGCCTCGGTTCTAGGTGAGAAGTCGGGTGGAAAAACTCCAGATGTGTCCAGACTCGAATTGTTCGAGAATCTGCGGGCAAAGCATTCAGCTTTATCTGCTGGGGAGGTGAGGACCTCAAATTTGTTGATTAGCGGGGGTATTGTGGACTTGCTCTTGTTGAGTACTCTTTTACAGAGTCGCCAGTAGTCTTTAGAGCCGAGTTTAGAGCATGCTTATTCATTCTGGCAGTAAACAACATCTTAGCCTCGTTAAGTATCCTTTTACACTTATTACGAGCTGAAGTGAAAAGGTGCCTGTTTTGGTCCGACGCGTAGTTACAATAGAGTCGGAAGAAATGATTCCGGTGGGCAATGGCAGCCGAGCAAGCGGGTGAGAACCATGGAGACGAATGAGATTTAAGCTGGAATTTCCTAGCAGGGATGAAGGCATCGATGCCAGCCTTAACCCAGGAGGAGACCTCGGATGCACATTCTTCGATGGGAAGACTAAAGACGTTGTTCCAAGGGATGTCACAGAGGAAATCTCGGAACGAATCCCAGTCTGCTCTTTGATAGCAGTAGGATATTCTACTTGTCTGGGTTTCATGGGTCGGGCGGGAGTGGAGTGAAATATTGACGGACACTACAGTGTGGTCAGAGTTTCCGAGTGGGCAGAGTTGTCTGGTAGTGCAAGAGTCTGGGATGGAAGTGAAAAAGAGGTCTAGAAGTGAGTCCCTTCCGTTAGGGTTGTCGGAGAAACGCGTGGGGAAGTCCACTACTTGTGTAAGGAATTGGTTGATTGAAAAGTTCATGGTGTGGACACCAGCAGGGTCAGTGACAGCGTTCTTCAGCCACTTGGTGTGGTGGGCGTTAAAGTCACCAAACACGAATACATGGGCAGAGGGATGGGAAGAAATGGCTTTGTCAATATTGTCAGAAATGATGTCAAGTAACGAACAGTCAGGGGAGGAAGGAGAGCGGTAGAGAAAGAAGAGATAGCTAATCGAGCTGAGAAGTGAGAGGCGGAAGCACATGAAAGAATGATCTGGGGATTCAAAAGATGACACCCTAGCTAAGGGAAGGTGTTCGCTGACATAGACACCAAGCCCATGCATATGAACATTGGAGTCCTTCCTGAAGAGGGGAAGGTAGCCAGGAACGTAGAACTCAGATGAGGGGATAAAAGGGTTAAGATTAGTTTCACATAGGGTTAATATATCAGGTGAGTTATTATGGAGGAAAGAATCTACGCTGGGGAAGTTGGTGCGGATGCCGCGTATGTTAGTGAAAGAGATGCAGACAGGTTTGGACGTTTTCAAATGAGCTGGTTTAGTTTTGCTATTATGTTTGCTTTTTTCCATAGTGATTCAGTTAAGGAGAGGTCTTAGAATAGAATCAGTCGGTCAATCATTTGCAACTTGTGAAGGATGGAAACTGGCGCGGCCTACAACATAATGTGGCCTCGGGGTTGCCCACCGAACGTTCATGCAGGGACGCCCGTCCATGCGCGATATGGCACTACAAGAACCCCGGTATTATTCAACTGTTGATCAGAGCAGCCTCTCAAGACGCTACGCAAGAGTTCGGGCTCCTAATTACCAGTCGGAATCAGCAACCAGGAAACTGCCAACCCGGTACCCTCAGAATGTAAAGACGTTGCCACCATACTCCGTAACTGCAAAGAGCTTCCAGCTGAACTAACACTAAGACTGGAGAAGGGGGATGAACCGGGAACCCCTTCCTAAACAAGAAACAAGGCGATCACCTCTAAACTCATTCAAAAGAAGGGGGTTGAGTGTGAGACCGGGCGATAGTAGGAACTATCTACTCCAATTTAAAAAAAAGAAAGAAAAAAAAAGTGACTGAGGTTTACAAAGTTTTAACTTAGTATAAGTAAAAAATAACCTTCAATTGCAAAATAATTTACACAAACTAAGTGACAAAAAAAAAATCAAAGACGAACAAAAAACGAAAAAAAAAATTTCCAAAAATTACAGAAAAACAGACTGAAAAATGGACTGAATCCCGGTTGACTTACCACAAGCAGCTAACACTGTAAAGTTGATTTAATTCAATTTCTGAAGACAAAAATAGAAATTAAACCGTTTTTTACATAATATAGTCGAGTTATGTTGCTTGCGTTTGCTGACCAACCGTTACGAATTCAATCTCTCGAAGACAGAAATTTAAATCTTCTACAAGACAAAAGTAATGGAAATAATTGTGAAGATCGTCTTGATGTTTTATGAACTCCAGATCCTTTGTATTTTCTCCGATGACCCCTTCACATAGGATAGACAGAACGAGGCTGTTTTGTGAGAGTTATTTTCCTCGTGCGCTCTCTCTCTTCCATGTACGTTGGAGTTGTTGTCATGCATCCTGGATAATTGTTTAAGGCTATAATTGCTTTGAAAATCCCTCAGGCTCAGGTCGATGAGCTAAGATGGAAAGTGAGACAGATATTGGAGAATGCCAAGCCACCAAAACTAAACATCATGAAAGAGGAGGGGCAAGCAATCAGGACCCTACAGAGGAATGAAAACATCATCATACCACCAGCTGTTAAAGGCAATGCATTTGTATTGATGTACAAAACTGTATACACCAAGAAACTAGAAGACCTCATTAGAAATGATAACTATAGAAAGGTAAAGAAAGACGCCACGTTGAAAACAGAACTACAGCTGTCGCAGATCCTAATCAAGAACAAGGATCACTTCTACCCTAGGACATACAGACAGTTGTCTCAAAGTTACAGTAAGCTACCTCACATGTATGGTCTACTTGAGATTCATAAAAACGGTATTCCGCTCAGGCCGATTGTTAGCAGCCTAGGCTCGGTGTGTCACCCTTAGAGTCACTTACTTGTAGATATAATTTACCCACTGATAGGAAAGTCACCCATCCAATGCAACCAGATGGTGAGACTGGATGCTGCGAGAATGTTCACCAAGGTACCTTCAGTGGGGGAACTATCGTTAGTCAGGGACAGACTGGAACAGACTCATCCCTAGGAGAACGCACGAGTATTCCACGATAAACTGATGGAGATGCTGACTTTCTGCGCACAAACAACACACTTTGGATTCGATTAGACATGTATCGGCAGGATGAAGGCTTAGCAATGGGTTCACCATTATCACCTTCACTAGCTAACATATACATGGAATATTTGAAGAGATGGCATTAAAATTGACAGCTATAAAGTCAACTCTATGGCTGAGATACGTTGATGACATCATACTCTGGCCACACCAGGAGGAGGTCCAGACGCTACTGAACCATGTGAACACAATAAGATTATCTAAACAGTTCACTATGGAAAAAGAGAGTGATAACAAACTGGCATTCCTGGATGTGCCAATGATTCGAACAAAGGTGGGGTTTAAGACATCCGTATACCGCAAGCCAACATTCACCGGACAATACCTCAACTTCAATTTCCACCAGCCATACAATGTAAAGGACGGGATCATCCGGTGCCTGAAACATCGAGCAAAAGTCATAAGCGGCGACCCAGAGACATACGAACAGGAAATGGCCAGTATAAGCAGTACCCTACAACGAAACATTTATCCAGGGTACATTACAACAACTCCAACATAATGGACGGGAAGGGTGCATGAGGATAACAACTCCCAGAAAACAGCTTTGGTTTGTCTACCATATGTGAAGGGGTCATCGGAGAAAATACAAAGGATCTGGAGTTCATATAACATCAGGACGATCTTCACATGTGGTTCTACACTTTGCAGGTACCTCTACTGAGTAAGACCTCTAACAGAGGAGGATATAACGAAAGACTGTATGTGCGGTATTCCATATAGCCGTGGAAAAAATAAAGAAAAAACCGGCCGCTGCTTTAAGGTAAGGCTACAAGAACATTGCAAGGCCGTAACACAAGAGGAGATAGGAAAATCAGACGTGGCTGACCACATATCAAGAGAGAAAGTGGATCACCGCCCCATATCGGATGGAGTTGAAATAATAGATAGAAAACGCTACTGAAAACTACGTAAACTTAAGGAATCAACGCATATACTAGGCTACAAAAATCTTCTAAGCCGACCAAGCATAGAGATGAATACAATAGGGGAATCAGTAGTACGAAGTGCCAGAGAATATCATTAGTATCAAAACTGTAATATGAACTCTGGTAAAAAATACTAGACAAAACCATTAACATAAAAAAATTGAAATATGAACTTTGGTAAAATTTTTTACTGAACATAAGTCCCAGAAAGAACGCATGCCCCAGTGGATACAGATGTTGGTTAGTTCCTGTGACTTGACCCAAAAGTTGTGAGTTCCATACCAGGCTAAGTAACTTAGAAAGATAGAAAGAGGTAATTTATGACCAGGCTCTACGCAAGAAATGAGAATGATATACCCCAGTGATTGTAATAAACGGTTCGGTGTGTACAAATGGCGACAAAGATGAGGACAATAGTCCAAATAATGTAAATACTGTAAATACTACCTCATCTCAGAAATATAGACAAATAGAATGATCTATTATTAAAAGTCGTACAAATGGCAACAAAGATGAGGACAATAGTCCGAATAATGTAAATACTGTAAATACTACCTCATCTCAGAAATATAGACAAATAGTATGATCTATTATTAAAAGTCGTACAAATGGCAACAAAGATGAGGACAATAGTCCGAATAATGTAAATACTGTAAATACTACCTCATCTCAGAAATATAGACAAATAGAATGATCTATTATTAAAAGTCGTACAAATGTATAACAAAGATGAGGACAATAGTCCAAATAATGTAAATACTGTAAATACTACCTCATCTCAGAAATATAGACAACAGAATGATCTATTATTAAAAGTCGTACAAATGGCAACAAAGATGAGGACAATAGTCCGAATAATGTAAATACTGTAAATACTACCTCATCTCAGAAATATAGACAAATAGTATGATCTATTATTAAAAGTCGTACAAATGGCAACAAAGATGAGGACAATAGTCCGAATAATGTAAATACTGTAAATACTACCTCATCTCAGAAATATAGACAAATAGAATGATCTATTATTAAAAGTCGTACAAATGGCAACAAAGATGAGGACAATAGTCCGAATAATGTAAATACTGTAAATACTACCTCATCTCAGAAATATAGACAAATAGTATGATTCATTATTAAAAGTCGTACAAATGGCAACAAAGATGAGGACAATAGTCCGAATAATGTAAATACTGTAAATACTACCTCATCTCAGAAATATAGACAAATAGAATGATCTATTATTAAAAGTCGTACAAATGGCAACAAAGATGAGGACAATAGTCCAAATAATATAAATACTGTAAATACTACCTCATCTCAGAAATATAGACAAATAGAATGATCTATTATTAAAAGTCGTACAAATGGCAACAAAGATGAGGACAATAGTCCGAATAATGTAAATACTGTAAATACTACCTCATCTCAGAAATATAGACAAATAGTATGATTCATTATTAAAAGTCGTACAAATGGCAACAAAGATGAGTGACAATAGTCCGAATAATGTAAATACTGTAAATACTACCTCATCTCAGAAATATAGACAAATAGAATGATCTATTATTAAAAGTCGTACAAATGGCAACAAAGATGAGGACAATAGTCCGAATAATGTAAATACTGTAAATACTACCTCATCTCAGAAATATAGACAAATAGAATGATCTATTATTAAAAGTCGTACAATGGCAACAAAGATGAGGACAATAGTCCGAATAATGTAAATACTGTAAATACTACCTCATCTCAGAAATATAGACAAATAGTATGATCTATTATTAAAAGTCGTACAAATGGCAACAAAGATGAGGACAATAGTCCGAATAATGTAAATACTGTAAATACTACCTCATCTCAGAAATATAGACAAATAGAATGATCTATTATTAAAAGTCGTACAAATGGCAACAAAGATGAGGACAATAGTCCGAATAAAAATACTGTAAATACTACCTCATCTCAGAAATATAGACAAATAGTATGATCTATTATTAAAAGTCGTACAAATGGCAACAAAGATGAGGACAATAGTCCGAATAATGTAAATACTGTAAATACTACCTCATCTCAGAAATATAGACAAATAGAATGATCTATTATTAAAAGTCGTACAAATGGCAACAAAGATGAGGACAATAGTCCAAATAATATAAATACTGTAAATACTACCTCATCTCAGAAATATAGACAAATAGAATGATCTATTATTAAAAGTCGTACAAATGGCAACAAAGATGAGGACAATAGTCCGAATAATGTAAATACTGTAAATACTACCTCATCTCAGAAATATAGACAAATAGTATGATCTATTATTAAAAGTCGTACAGGGGAAACAAAGATGAGGACAATAGTCCGAATAATGTAAATACTGTAAATACTACCTCATCTCAGAAATATAGACAAATAGAATGATCTATTATTAAAAGTCGTACAAATGGCAACAAAGATGAGGACAATAGTCCGAATAATGTAAATACTGTAAATACTACCTCATCTCAGAAATATAGACAAATAGAATGATCTATTATTAAAAGTCGTACAAATGGCAACAAAGATGAGGACAATAGTCCGAATAATGTAAATACTGTAAATACTACCTCATCTCAGAAATATAGACAAATAGTATGATCTATTATTAAAAGTCGTACAAATGGCAACAAAGATGAGGACAATAGTCCGAATAATGTAAATACTGTAAATACTACCTCATCTCAGAAATATAGACAAATAGAATGATCTATTATTAAAAGTCGTACAAATGGCAACAAAGATGAGGACAATAGTCCGAATAATGTAAATACTGTAAATACTACCTCATCTCAGAAATATAGACAAATAGTATGATCTATTATTAAAAGTCGTACAAATGGCAACAAAGATGAGGACAATGTCCGAATAATGTAAATACTGTAAATACTACCTCATCTCAGAAATATAGACAAATAGAATTATCTATTATTAAAAGTCGTACAAATGGCAACAAAGATGAGGACAATAGTCCGAATAATGTAAATACTGTAAATACTACCTCATCTCAGAAATATAGACAAATAGAATGATCTATTATTAAAAGTCGTACAAATGGCAACAAAGATGAGGACAATAGTCCGAATAATGTAAATACTGTAAATACTACCTCATCTCAGAAATATAGACAAATAGTATGATCTATTATTAAAAGCCGTACAAATGGCAACAACAAAGATGAGGACAATAGTCCGAATAATGTAAATACTGTAAATACTACCTCATCTCAGAAATATAGACAAATAGAATGATCTATTATTAAAAGTCGTACAAATTGAAACAAAGATGAGGACAATAGTCCGAATAATGTAAATACTGTAAATACTACCTCATCTCAGAAATATAGACAAATAGAACATCTATTATTAAAAGTCGTACAAATGGCAACAAAGATGAGGACAATAGTCCGAATAATGTAAATACTGTAAATACTACCTCATCTCAGAAATATAGACAAATAGAATGACTCATTATTAAAAAGTCGTACAAATGGCAACAAAGATGAGGACAATAGTCCGAATAATGTAAATACTGTAAATACTACCTCATCTCAGAAATATAGACAAATAGAATGATCTATTATTAAAAGTCGTACAAATGGCAAGAAAGATGAGGACAATAGTCCGAATAATGTAAATACTGTAAATACTACCTCATCTCAGAAATATAGACAAATAGTATGATCTATTATTAAAAGTCGTACAAATGGCAACAAAGATGAGGACAATAGTCCGAATAATGTAAATAGTGTAAATACTACCTCATTCCAGAAATATAGACAAATAATATGATCTATTATTAAATGTCGTACAAATGGCAAGAAAGATGAGGACAATAGTCCGAATAATGTAAATACTGTAAATACTACCTCTATCTCAGAAATATAGACAAATAGAATGATCTATTATTAAAAGTCGTACAAATGGCAACAAAGATGAGGACAATAGGCTGAATAACAAATACTGTAAATACTACCTCATCTCAGAAATATAGACAAATAGAATGATCTATTATTAAAAGTCGTACAAATGGCAACAAAGATGAGGACAATAGTCCGAATAATGTAAATACTGTAAATACTACCTCATCTCAGAAATATAGACAAATAGAATGATCTATTATTAAAAGTCGTACAAATGGCAACGTATTAGTGACAATAGTCCGAATAATGTAAATACTGTAAATACTACCTCATCTCAGAAATATAGACAAATAGAATGATCTATTATTAAAAGTCGTACAAATGGCAACAAAGATGAGGACAATAGTCCGAATAATGTAAATACTGTAAATACTACCTCATCTCAGAAATATAGACAAATAGAATGATCTATTATTAAAAGTCGTACAAAATGGCAACAAAGATGAGGACAATAGTCCGAATAATGTAAATACTGTAAATACTACCTCATCTCAGAAATATAGACAAATAGTATGATCTATTATTAAAAGTCGTACAAATGGCAACAAAGATGAGGACAATAGTCCGAATAATGTAAATACTGTAAATACTACCTCATCTCAGAAATATAGACAAATAGTATGATCTATTATTAAATGTCGTACAAATGGCAACAAAGATGAGGACAATAGTCCGAATAATGTAAATACTGTAAATACTACCTCATCTCAGAAATATAGACAAATAGTATGATCTATTATTAAAAGTCGTACAAATGGCAACAACAAAGATGAGGACAATAGTCCGAATAATGTAAATACTGTAAATACTACCTCATCTCAGAAATATAGACAAATAGTATGATCTATTATTAAAAGTCGTACAAATGGCAAATAAAGATGAGGACAATAGTCTGAATAATGTAAATACTGTAAATACTACATCATCTCAGAAATATAGACAAATGGAATGATCTATTATTAAAAGTCAAAATGGCAACAAAGATGAGACAATAGTCCGAATAATGTAAATACTGTAAATACTACCTCATCTCAGAAATATAGACAAATAGTATGATCTATTATTAAAAGTCGTACAAATGGCAAATAAAGATGAGGACAATAGTCCGAATAATGTAAATACTGTAAATACTACCTCATCTCAGAAATATAGACAAATAGAATGATCTATTATTAAAAGTCGTACAAATGGCAACAAAGATGAGGACAATAGTCCGAATAATGTAAATACTGTAAATACTACCTCATCTCAGAAATATAGACAAATAGAATGATCTATTATTAAAAGTCGTACAAATGGCAACAAAGATGAGGACAATAGTCCGAATAATGTAAATACTGTAAATACTACCTCATCTCAGAAATATAGACAAATAGAATGATCTATTATTAAAAGCCGTACAAATGGCAACAAAGTATAGAGGACAATAGTCCGAATAATGTAAATACTGTAAATACCACTCTATCTCAGAAATATAGACAAATAGAACGATTCATTATTAAAAGTCGTACAAATGGCAACAAAGATGAGGACAATAGTCCGAATAATGTAAATACTGTAAATACTACCTCATCTCAGAAATATAGACAAATAGAATGATCTATTATTAAAAGTCGTACAAATGGCAACAAGGATGAGGACAATAGTCGGAATAATGTAACACTAAAAATACTACCTCATCTCAGAAATATAGACAACAGAATGATCTATTATTAAAAGTCGTATAAATGGCACAAAGATGAGGACAATAGTCCGAATAATGTAAATACTGTAAATACTACCTCATCTCAGAAATATAGACAAATAGTATGATCTATTATTAAAAGTCGTACAAATGGCAACAAAGATGAGGACAATAGTCCGAATAATGTAAATACTGTAAATACTACCTCATCTCAGAAATATAGACAAATAGAATGATCTATTATTAAAAGTCGTACAAATGGCAACAAAGATGAGGACAATAGTCCGAATAATGTAAATACTGTAAATACTACCTCATCTCAGAAATATAGACAAATAGAATGATCTATTATTAAAAGTCGTACAAATGGCAACAAAGATGAGGACAATAGTCCGAATAATGTGTAAATACTTCAAAAATGACATCATCTCAGAAATATAGACAAATAGTATGATCTATTATTAAAAGTCGTACAAATGGCACAAAGATGAGGACAATAGTCCGAATAATGTAAATACTGTAAATACTACCTCATCTCAGAAATATAGACAAATAGAATGATCTATTATTAAAAGTCGTACAAATGGCAACAAAGATGAGGACAATAGTCCGAATAATGTAAATACTGTAAATACTACCTCATCTCAGAAATATAGACAAATAGAATGATCTATTATTAAAAAGTCGTACAAATGGCAACAAAGATGAGGACAATAGTCTGAATAATGTAAATACTGTAAATACTACCTCATCTCAGAAATATAGACAAATAGAATGATTCATTATTAAAAGTCGTACAAATGGCAACAAAGATGAGGACAATAGTCCGAATAATGTAAATACTGTAAATACTACCTCATCTCAGAAATATAGACAAATAGAATGATCTATTATTAAAAGTCGTACAAATGGCAACAAAGATGAGGACAATAGTCCGAATAATGTAAATACTGCAAATACTACCTCATCTCAGAAATATAGACAACAGAATGATCTATTATTAAAAAGTCGTACAAATGGCAATAAAGATGAGGACAATAGTCCGAATAATGTAAATACTGTAAATACTACCTCATCTCAGAAATATAGACAAATAGTATGATCTATTATTAAAAGTCGTACAAATGGCAACAAAGATGAGGACAATAGTCCGAATAATGTAAATACTGTAAATACTACCTCATCTCAGAAATATAGACAAATAGAATGATCTATTATTAAAAGTCGTACAAATGGCAACAAAGATGAGGACAATAGTCCGAATAATGTAAATACTGTAAATACTACCTCATCTCAGAAATATAGACAAATAGAATGATCTATTATTAAAAGTCGTACAAATGGCAACAAAGATGAGGACAATAGTCCGAATAATGTAAATACTGTAAATACTACCTCATCTCAGAAATATAGACAAATAGAATGATCTATTATTAAAAGTCGTACAAATGGCAACAAAGATGAGGACAATAGTCCGAATAATGTAAGTACTGTAAATACTACCTCATCTCAGAAATATAGACAAATAGAATGATCTATTATTAAAAGTCGTACAAATGGCAACAAAGATGAGGACAATAGTCCGAATAATGTAAATACTGTAAATACTACCTCATCTCAGAAATATAGACAAATAGAATGATCTATTATTAAAAGTCGTACAAATGGCAACAAAGATGAGGACAATAGTCCGAATAATGTAAATACTGTAAATACTACCTCATCTCAGAAATATAGACAAATAGAATGATCTATTATTAAAAGTCGTACAAATGGCAACAAAGATGAGGACAATAGTCCGAATAATGTAAATACTGTAAATACTACCTCATCTCAGACATATAGACAAATAGAATGATCTATTATTAAAAGTCGTACAAATGGCAACAAAGATGAGGACAATAGTCCGAATAATGTAAATACTGTAAATACTACCTCATCTCAGAAATATAGACAAATAGTGTGATCTATTATTAAAAGTCGTACAAATGGCAACAAAGATGAGGACAATAGTCCGAATAATGTAAATACTGTAAATACTACCTCATCTCAGAAATATAGACAAATAGAATGATCTATTATTAAAAGTCGTACAAATGGCAACAAAGATGAGGACAATAGTCCGAATAATGTAAATACTGTAAATACTACCTCATCTCAGAAATATAGACAAATAGAATGATCTATTATTAAAAGTCGTACAAATGGCAACAAAGATGAGGACAATAGTCCGAATAATGTAAATACTGTAAATACTACCTCATCTCAGAAATATAGACAAATAGAATGATCTATTATTAAAAGTCGTACAAATGGCAACAAAGATGAGGACAATAGTCCGAATGATGTAAATACTGTAAATACTACCTCATCTCAGAAATATAGACAAATAGTATGATCTATTATTAAAAGTCGTACAAATGGCAAGAAAGATGAGGACAATAGTCCGAATAATGTAAATACTGTAAATACTACCTCATCTCAGAAATATAGACAAATAGAATGATCTATTATTAAAAGTCGTAAAAATGGCAACAAAGATGAGGACAATAGTCCGAATACAAATACTGTAAATACTACCTCATCTCAGAAATATAGACAAATAGAACATCTATTATTAAAAGTCGTACAAATGGCAACAAAGATGAGGACAATAGTCCGAATAATGTAAATACTGTAAATACTACCTCATCTCAGAAATATAGACAAATAGAATGATCTATTATTAAAAGTCGTACAAATGGCAACAAAGATGAGGACAATAGTCCGAATAATGTAAATACTGTAAATACTACCTCATCTCAGAAATATAGACAAATAGTATGATCTATTTATTAAAAGTCGTACAAATGGCAACAAAGATGAGGACAATAGTCCGAATAATAATGTAAATACTGTAAATACTACTTCATCTCAGAAATATAGACAAATAGAATGATCTATTATTAAAAGTCGTACAAATGGCAACAAAGATGAGGACAATAGTCCGAAATAATGTAAATACTGTAAATACTACCTCATCTCAGAAATATAGACAAATAGAATGATCTATTATTAAAAGTCGTACAAATGGCAACAAAGATGAGGACAATAGTCCGAATAATGTAAATACTGGAAATACTACCTCATCTCAGAAATATAGACAAATAGAATGATCTATTATTAAAAGTCGTACAAATGGCAACAAAGATGAGGACAATAGTCCGAATAATGTAAATACTGTAAATACTACCTCATCTCAGAAATATAGACAAATAGTATGATCTATTATTAAAAGTCGTACAAATGGTAACAAAGATGAGGACAATAGTCCGAATAATGTAAATACTGTAAATACTACCTCATCTCAGAAATATAGACAAATAGAATGATCTATTATTAAAAGTCGTACAAATGGCAACAAAGATGAGGACAATAGTCCGAATAATGTAAATACTGTAAATACTACCTCATCTCAGAAATATAGACAAATAGAATGATCTATTATTAAAAGTCGTACAAATGGCAACAAAGATGAGGACAATAGTCCGAATAATGTAAATACTGTAAATACTACCTCATCTCAGAAATATAGACAAATAGTATGATCTATTATTAAATGTCGTACAAATGGCAACAAAGATGAGGACAATAGTCCGAATAATGTAAATACTGTAAATACTACCTCATCTCAGAAATATAGACAAATAGAATGATCTATTATTAAAAGTCGTACAAATGGCAACAAAGATGAGGACAATAGTCCGAATAATGTAAATACTGTAAATACTACCTCATCTCAGAAATATAGACAAATAGAATGATCTATTATTAAAAGTCGTACAAATGGCAACAAAGATGAGGACAATAGTCCGAATAATGTAAATACTGTAAATACTACCTCATCTCAGAAATATAGACAAATAGTATGATCTATTATTAAAAGTCGTACAATGGCAACAAAGATGAGGACAATAGTCCGAATAATGTAAATACTGTAAATACTACCTCATCTCAGAAATATAGACAAATAGTATGATCTATTATTAAATGTCGTACAAATGGCAACAAAGATGAGGACAATAGTCCGAATAATGTAAATACTGTAAATACTACCTCATCTCAGAAATATAGACAAATAGTATGATCTATTATTAAATGTCGTACAAATGGCAACAAAGATGAGGACAATAGTCCGAATAATGTAAATACTGTAAATACTACCTCATCTCAGAAATATAGACAAATAGAATGATCTATTATTAAAAGTCGTACAAATGGCAACAAAGATGAGGACAATAGTCCGAATAATGTAAATACCGTAAATACTACCTCATCTCAGAAATATAGACAAATAGAATGATCTATTATTAAAAGTCGTACAAATGGCAACAAAGATGAGGACAATAGTCCGAATAATGTAAATACTGTAAATACTACCTCATCTCAGAAATATAGACAAATAGAATGATCTATTATTAAAAGTCGTACAAATGGCAACAAAGATGAGGACAATAGTCCGAATAATGTAAATACTGTAAATACTACCTCATCTCAGAAATATAGACAAATAGAATGATCTATTATTAAATGTCGTACAAATGGCAAGAAAGATGAGGACAATAGTCCGAATAATGTAAATACTGTAAATACTACCTCATCTCAGAAATATAGACAAATAGAATGATCTATTATTAAAAGTCGTACAAATGGCAACAAAGATGAGGACAATAGTCCGAATAATGTAAATACTGTAAATACTACCTCATCTCAGAAATATAGACAAATAGAATGATCTATTATTAAAAGTCGTACAAATGGCAACAAAGATGAGGACAATAGTCCGAATAATGTAAATACTGTAAATACTACCTCATCTCAGAAATATAGACAAATAGAATGATCTATTATTAAAAGTCGTACAAATGGCAACAAAGATGAGGACAATAGTCCGAATAATGTAAATACTGTAAATACTACCTCATCTCAGAAATATAGACAAATAGAATGATCTATTATTAAATGTCGTACAAATGAGTAAGAAAGATGAGGACAGTAGTCCGAATAATGTAAATACTGTAAATACTACCTCATCTCAGAAATATAGACAAATAGAATGATCTATTATTAAAAGTCGTACAAATGGCAACAAAGATGAGGACAATAGTCCGAATAATGTAAATACTGTAAATACTACCTCATCTCAGAAATATAGACAAATAGAATGATCTATTATTAAAAGTCGTACAAATGGCAACAAAGATGAGGACAATAGTCCGAATAATGTAAATACTGTAAATACTACCTCATCTCAGAAATATAGACAAATAGAATGATCTATTATTAAAAGTCGTACAAATGGCAACAAAGATGAGGACAATAGTCCGAATAATGTAAATACTGGAAATACTACCTCATCTCAGAAATATAGACAAATAGAATGATCTATTATTAAAAGTCGTACAAATAACAAAGATGAGGACAATAGTCCGAATAATGTAAATACTGTAAATACTACCTCATCTCAGAAATATAGACAAATAGAATGATCTATTATTAAAAGTCGTACAAATGGCAACAAAGATGAGGACAATAGTCCGAATAATGTAAATACTGTAAATACTACCTCATCTCAGAAATATAGACAAATAGAATGATCTATTATTAAAAGTCGTACAAATGGCAACAAAGATGAGGACAATAGTCCGAATAATGTAAATACTGTAAATACTACCTCATCTCAGAAATATAGACAAATAGTATGATCTATTATTAAAAGTCGTACAAATGGCAACAAAGATGAGGACAATAGTCCGAATAATGTAAATACTGTAAATACTACCTCATCTCAGAAATATAGACAAATAGAATGATCTATTATTAAAAGTCGTACAAATGGCAACAAAGATGAGGACAATAGTCCGAATAATGTAAATACTGTAAATACTACCTCATCTCAGAAATATAGACAAATAGAATGATCTATTATTAAAGTCGTACAAATGGCAACAAAGATGAGGACAATAGTCCGAATAATGTAAATACTGTAAATACTACCTCATCTCAGAAATATAGACAAATAGAATGATCTATTATTAAAAGTCGTACAAATGGCAACAAAGATGAGGACAATAGTCCGAATAATGTAAATACTGTAAATACTACCTCATCTCAGAAATATAGACAAATAGAATGATCTATTATTAAAAGTCGTACAAATGGCAACAAAGATGAGGACAATAGTCCGAATAATGTAAATACTGTAAATACTACCTCATCTCAGAAATATAGACAAATAGAATGATCTATTATTAAAAGTCGTACAAATGGCAACAAAGATGAGGACAATAGTCCGAATAATGTAAATACTGTAAATACTACCTCATCTCAGAAATATAGACAAATAGTATGATCTATTATTAAAAGTCGTACAAATGGCAACAAAGATGAGGACAATAGTCCGAATAATGTAAATACTGTAAATACTACCTCATCTCAGAAATATAGACAAATAGAATGATCTATTATTAAAAGTCGTACAAATGGCAACAAAGATGAGGACAATAGTCCGAATAATGTAAATACTGTAAATACTACCTCATCTCAGAAATATAGACAAATAGTATGATCTATTATTAAAAGTCGTACAAATGGCAACAAAGATGAGGACAATAGTCCGAATAATGTAAATACTGTAAATACTACCTCATCTCAGACATAGACAAATAGAATGATCTATTATTAAAAGTCGTACAAATGGCAACAAAGATGAGGACAATAGTCCGAATAATGTAAATACTGTAAATACTACCTCATCTCAGAAATATAGACAAATAGTATGATCTATTATTAAAAGTCGTACAAATGGCAACAAAGATGAGGACAATAGTCCGAATAATGTAAATACTGTAAATACTACCTCATCTCAGAAATATAGACAACAGAATGATCTATTATTAAAAGTCGTACAAATGGCAACAAAGATGAGGACAATAGTCCGAATAATGTAAATACTGTAAATACTACCTCATCTCAGAAATATAGACAAATAGAATGATCTATTATTAAAAGTCGTACAAATGGCAACAAAGATGAGGACAATAGTAAGTCAAATTGACAAATATCAAAAATACTACCTCGTCTCAGAAATATAGACAAATAGAATGATCTATTATTAAAAGTCGTACAAATGGCAACAAAGATGAGGACAATAGTCCGAATAATGTAAATACTGTAAATACTACCTCATCACAGAAATATAGACAAATAGAATGATCTATTATTAAAAGTCGTACAAATGGCAACAAAGATGAGGACAATAGTCCGAATAATGTAAATACTGTAAATACTACCTCATCTCAGAAATATAGACAAATTGTATGATCTATTATTAAAAGTCGTACAAATGGCAACAAAGATGAGGACAATAGTCCGAATAATGTAAATACTGTAAATACTACCTCATCTCAGAAATATAGACAAATAGAATGATCTATTATTAAAAGTCGTACAAATGGCAACAAAGATGAGGACAATAGTCCGAATAATGTAAATACTGTAAATACTACCTCATCTCAGAAATATAGACAAATAGAATGATCTATTATTAAAAGTCGTACAAATGGCAACAAAGATGAGGACAATAGTCCGAATAATGTAAATACTGTAAATACTACCTCATCTCAGAAATATAGACAAATAGAATGACCTATTATTAAAAGTCGTACAAATGGCAACAAAGATGAGGACAATAGTCCGAATAATGTAAATACTGTAAATACTACCTCATCTCAGAAATATAGACAAATAGAATGATCTATTAGCAAAAGTCGTACAAATGGCAACAAAGATGAGGACAATAGTCCGAATAATGTAAATACCTGTAAATACTACTCATCTCCAGAGAAATATAGACAAATAGAATGATCTATTATTAAAAGTCGTACAAATGGCAACAAAGATGAGGACAATAGTCGAATAATGTAAATACTGTAAATACTACCTCATCTCAGAAATATAGACAAATAGTATGATCTATTATTAAAAGTCGTACAAATGGCAACAAAGATGAGGACAATAGTCCAGATAATGTAAATACTGTAAATACTACCTCATCTCAGAAATATAGACAAATAGTATGATCTATTATTAAATGTCGTACAAATGGCAACAAAGATGAGGACAATAGTCCGAATAATGTAAATACTGTAAATACTACACTCATCTCAGAAATATAGACAAATAGTATGATCTATTATTAAATGTCGTACAAATGGCAACAAAGATGAGGACAATAGTCCGAATAATGTAAAAAATACTGTAAATACTACCTCATCTCAGAAATATAGACAAATAGAATGATCTATTATTAAAAGTCGTACAAATGGCAACAAAGATGAGGACAATAGTCCGAATAATGTAAATACTGTAAATACTACCTCATCTCAGAAATATAGACAAATAGAATGATCTATTATTAAAAGTCGTACAAATGGCAACAAAGATGAGGACAATAGTCCAGATAATATAAAATACTGTAAATACTACCTCATCTCAGAAATATAGACAAATAGAATGATCTATTATTAAAAGTCGTACAAATGGCAACAAAGATGAGGACAATAGTCGAATAATGTAAATACTGTAAATACTACCTCATCTCAGAAATATAGACAAATAGAATGATCTATTATTAAATGTCGTACAAATGGCAAGAAAGATGAGGACAATAGTCCGAATAATGTAAATACTGTAAATACTACCTCATCTCAGAAATATAGACAAATAGAATGATCTATTATTAAATGTCGTACAAATGGCAAGAAAGATGAGGACAATAGTCCAGATAATGTAAATACTGTAAATACTACCTCATCTCAGAAATATAGACAAATAGAATGATCTATTAAAAGTCGTACAAATGGCAACAAAGATGAGGACAATAGTCCGAATAATATAAATACTGTAAATACTACCTCATCTCAGAAATATAGACAAATAGAATGATCTATTATTAAAATCGTACAAATGGCAACAAAGATGAGGACATAGTCCGAATAATGTAAATACTGTAAATACTACCTCATCTCAGAAATATAGACAAATAGAATGATCTATTATTAAAAGTCGTACAAATGGCAACAAGAAGATGAGACAATAGTCCGAATAATGTAAATACTGTAAATACTACCTCATCTCAGAAATATAGACAAATAGAATGATCTATTATTAAATGTCGTACAAATGGCAAGAAAGATGAGGACAATAGTCCGAATAATGTAAATACTGTAAATACTACCTCATCTCAGAAATATAGACAAATAGAATGATCTATTATTAAATGTCGTACAAATGGCAAAGAAGATGAAAATAGTCCGAATAATGTAAATACTGTAAATACTACCTCATCTCAAATATAGACAAATAGAATGATCTATTATTAAAAGTCGTACAAATGGCAACAAAGATGAGGACAATAGTCCGAATAATGTAATACTGTAAATACTACCTCATCTCAGAAATATAGACAAAATAGAATGATCTATTATTAAAAGTCGTACAAATGGCAACAAAGATGAGGACAATAGTCCGAATAATGTAAATACTCTAAATACTACCTCATCTCAGAAATATAGACAAATAGAATGATCTATTATTAAAAGTCGTACAAATGGCAACAAAGATGAGGACAATAGTCCGAATAATGTAAATACTGTAAATACTACCTCATCTCAGAAATATAGACAAATAGAATGATCTATTATTAAAAGTCGTACAAATGGCAACAAAGATGAGACAATAGTCCGAATAATGTAAATACTGTAAATACTACCTCATCTCAGAAATATAGACAAATAGTATGATCTATTATTAAAAGTCGTACAAATGGCAACAAAGATGAGGACAATAGTCCGAATAATGTAAATACTGTAAATACTACCTCATCTCAGAAATAGACAAATAGAATGATTCATTATTAAAAGTCGTACAAATGGCACAAAGATGAGGACAATAGTCCGAATAATGTAAATACTGTAAATACTACCTCATCTCAGAAATATAGACAAATAGAATGATCTATTATTAAAAGTCGTACAAATGGCAACAAAGATGAGGACAATAGTCCGAATAATGTAAATACTGTAAATACTACCTCATCTCAGAAATATAGACAAATAGAATGATCTATTATTAAAAGTCGTACAAATGGCAACAAAGATGAGGACAATAGTCCGAATAATGTAAATACTGTAAATACTACCTCATCTCAGAAATATAGACAAATAGAATGATCTATTATTAAAAGTCGTACAAATGGCAACAAAGATGAGGACAATAGTCCGAATAATGTAAATACGGTAAATACTACCTCATCTCAGAAATATAGACAAATAGAATGATCTATTATTAAAAGTCGTACAAATGGTAACAACGATGAGGACAATAGTCCGAATAAGGTAAATACTGTAAATACTACCTCATCTCAGAAATATAGACAAATAGAATGATCTATTATTAAAAGTCGTACAAATGGCAACAAAGATGAGGACAATAGTCCGAATAACAAATACTGTGAAATACTACCTCATCTCAGAAATATAGACAAATAGAATGATCTATTATTAAAAGTCGTACAAATGGTATCAAAGATGAGGACAATAGTCCGAATAATGTAAATACTGTAAATACCACCTCATCTCAGAAATATAGACAAATAGTATGATCTATTATTAAAAGTCGTACAAATGGCAACAAAGATGAGGACAATAGTCCGAATAATGTAAATACTGTAAATACTACCTCATCTCAGAAATATAGACAAATAGAATGATCTATTATTAAAAGTCGTACAAATGGCAACAGATGAGGACAATAGTCCGAATAATGTAAATACTGTAAATACTACCTCATCTCAGAAATATAGACAAATAGAATGATCTATTATTAAAAGTCGTACAAATGGCAACAAAGATGAGGACAATAGTCCGAATAATGTAAATACTGTAAATACTACCTCATCTCAGAAATATAGACAAATAGAATGATCTATTATTAAAAGTCGTACAAATGGCAACAAAGATGAGGACAATAGTCCGAATAATGTAAATACTGTAAATACTACCTCATCTCAGAAATATAGACAAATAGAATGATCTATTATTAAAAGTCGTACAAATGGCAATAAAGATGAGGACAATAGTCCGAATAATGTAAATACTGTAAATACTACCTCATCTCAGAAATATAGACAAATAGAATGATCTATTATTAAAAGTCGTACAAATGGCAACAAAGATGAGGACAATAGTCCGAATAATGTAAATACTGTAAATACTACCTCATCTCAGAAATATAGACAAATAGAATGATCTATTATTAAAAGTCGTACAAATGGCAACAAAGATGAGGACAATAGTCCGAATGATGTAAATACTGTAAATACTACCTCATCTCAGAAATATAGACAAATAGTATGATCTATTATTAAAAGTCGTACAAATGGCAACAAAGATGAGGACAATAGTCCGAATAATGTAAATACTGTAAATACTACCTCATCTCAGAAATATAGACAAATAGAATGATCTATTATTAAAAGTCGTACAAATGGCAACAAAGATGAGGGACAATAGTCCGAATAATGTAAATACTGTAAATACTACCTCATCTCAGAAATATAGACAAATAGAATGATCTATTATTAAAAGTCGTACAACGTATAACAAAGATGAGGACAATAGTCCGAATAATGTAAATACTGTAAATACTACCTCATCTCAGACATATAGACAACAGAATGATCTATTATTAAAAGTCGTACAAATGGTAACAAAGATGAGGACAATAGTCCGAATGATGTAAATACTGTAAATACTACCTCATCTCAGAAATATAGACAAATAGTATGATCTATTATTAAAAGTCGTACAAATGGTGCAACAAAGATGAGGACAATAGTCCGAATAATGTAAATACTGTAAATACTACCTCATCTCAGAAATATAGACAAATAGAATGATCTATTATTAAAAGTCAGACAAATGGCAACAAAGATGAGGACAATAGTCCGAATAATGTAAATACTGTAAATACTACCTCATCTCAGAAATATAGACAAATAGAATGATTCATTATTAAAAGTCGTACAAATGGTAACAAAGATGAGGACAATAGTCCGAATAATGTAAATACTGTAAATACTACCTCATCTCAGAAATATAGACAAATAGAATGATCTATTATTAAAAGTCGTACAAATGGCAACAAAGATGAGGACAATAGTCCGAATAATGTAAATACTGTAAATACTACCTCATCTCAGAAATATAGACAAATAGTATGATCTATTATTAAAAGTCGTACAAATGGCAACAAAGATGAGGACAAAAAAAAAAAATAGTCCGAATAATGTAAATACTGTAAATACTACCTCATCTCAGAAATATAGACAAATAGAATGATCTATTATTAAAAGTCGTACAAATGGCAACAAAGATGAGGACAATAGTCCGAATAATGTAAATACTGTAAATACTACCTCATCTCAGAAATATAGACAAATAGAATGATCTATTAAAAGTCGTACAAATGGCAACAAAGATGAGGACAATAGTCCGAATAATGTAAATACTGTAAATACGCCTCATCTCAGAAATACAGACAAATAGAATGATCTATTATTAAAAGTCGTACAAATGGCAAATGTTAATGAGGACAATAGTCCGAATAAATGCAAAATACTGTAAATACTTTACCTCATCTCAGAAATATAGACAAATAGTATGATCTATTATTAAAAGTCGTACAAATGGCAACAAAGATGAGGACAATAGTCCGAATAATGTAAATACTGTAAATACTACCTCATCTCAGAAATATAGACAAATAGAATGATCTATTATTAAAAGTCGTACAAAATGGCAACAAAGATGAGGACAATAGTCCGAATAATGTAAATACTGTAAATACTACCTCATCTCAGAAATATAGACAAATAGAATGATCTATTATTAAAAGTCGTACAAATGGCAACAAAGATGAGGACAATAGTCCGAATAATGTAAATACTGTAAATACTACCTCATCTCAGAAATATAGACAAATAGAATGATCTATTATTAAAAGTCGTACAAATGGCAACAAAGATGAGGACAATAGTCCGAATAATGTAAATACTGTAAATACTACCTCATCTCAGAAATATAGACAAATAGTATGATCTATTATTAAAAGTCGTACAAATGGCAACAAAGATGAGGACAATAGTCCGAATAATGTAAATACTGTAAATACTACCTCATCTCAGAAATATAGACAAATAGAATGATCTATTATTAAAAGTCGTACAAATGGTAACAAAGATGAGGACAATAGTCCGAATAATGTAAATACTGTAAATACTACCTCATCTCAGAAATATAGACAACAGAATGATCTATTATTAAAAGTCGTACAAATGGCAACAAAGATGAGGACAATAGTCCGAATAATGTAAATACTGTAAATGCTACCTCATCTCAGAAATATAGACAAATAGAATGATCTATTATTAAAAAGTCGTACAAATGGCAACAAAGATGAGGACAATAGTCCGAATAATGTAAATACTGTAAATACTACCTCATCTCAGAAATATAGACAAATAGAATGATCTATTATTAAAAGTCGTACAAATGGCAACAAAGATGAGGACAATAGTCCGAATAATGTAAATACTGTAAATACTACCTCATCTCAGAAATATAGACAAATAGAATGATCTATTATTAAAAGTCGTACAAATGGCAACAAAGATGAGGACAATAGTCGGAATAATGTAAATACTGTAAATACTACCTCATCTCAGAAATATAGACAAATAGAATGATCTATTATTAAAAGTCGTACAAATGGCAACAAAGATGAGGACAATAGTCCGAATAATGTAAATACTGTAAATACTACCTCATCACAGAAATATAGACAAATAGAATGATCTATTATTAAAAGTCGTACAAATGGCAACAAAGATGAGGACAATAGTCCGAATAATGTAAATACTGTAAATACTACCTCATCTCAGAAATATAGACAAATTGTATGATCTATTATTAAAAGTCGTACAAATGGCAACAAAGATGAGGACAATAGTCCGAATAATGTAAATACTGTAAATACTACCTCATCTCAGAAATATAGACAAATAGAATGATCTAATATTAAAAGTCGTACAAATGGCAACAAAGATGAGGACAATAGTCCGAATAATGTAAATACTGTAAATACTACCTCATCTCAGAAATATAGACAAATAGAATGATCTATTAAAAGTCGTACAAATGGCAACAAAGATGAGGACAATAGTCCGAATAATGTAAATACTGTAAATACTACCTCTCATCTCAGAAATATAGACAAATAGAATGATCTATTATTAAAAGTCGTACAAATGGCAACAAAGATGAGGACAATAGTCCGAATAATGTAAATACTGTAAATACTACCTCATCTCAGAAATATAGACAAATAGAATGATCTATTATTAAAAGTCGTACAAATGGCAACAAAGATGAGGACAATAGTCCGAATAATGTAAATACTGTAAATACTACCTCATCTCAGAAATATAGACAAATAGAATGATCTATTATTAAATGTCGTACAAATGGCAACAAAGATGAGGACAATAGTCCGAATAATGTAAATACTGTAAATACTACCTCATCTCAGAAATATAGACAAATAGTATGATCTATTATTAAATGTCGTACAAATGGCAACAAAGATGAGGACAATAGTCCGAATAATGTAAATACTGTAAATACTACCTCATCTCAGAAATTATTAAATAGAATGATCTATTATTAAAAGTCGTACAAATGGCAACAAAGATGAGGACAATAGTCCGAATAATGTAAATACTGTAAATACTACCTCATCTCAGAAATATAGACAAATAGAATGATCTATTATTAAAAGTCGTACAAATGGCAACAAAGATGAGGACAATAGTCCGAATAATGTAAATACTGTAAATACTACCTCATCTCAGAAATATAGACAAATAGAATGATCTATTATTAAAAGTCGTACAAATGGCAACAAAGATGAGGACAATAGTCCGAATAATGTAAATACTGTAAATACTACCTCATCTCAGAAATATAGACAAATAGAATGATCTATTATTAAATGTCGTACAAATGGCAAGAAAGATGAGGACAATAGTCCGAATAATGTAAATACTGTAAATACTACCTCATCTCAGAAATATAGACAAATAGAATGATCTATTATTAAATGTCGTACAAATGGCAACAAAGATGAGGACAATAGTCCGAATAATGTAAATACTGTAAATACTACCTCATCTCAGAAATATAGACAAATAGAATGATCTATTATTAAAAGTCGTACAAATGGCAACAAAGATGAGGACAATAGTCCGAATAATGTAAATACTGTAAATACTACCTCATCTCAGAAATATAGACAAATAGAATGATCTATTATTAAAAGTCGTACAAATGGCAACAAAGATGAGGACAATAGTCCGAATAATGTAAATACTGTAAATACTACCTCATCTCAGAAATATAGACAAATAGAATGATCTATTATTAAAAGTCGTACAAATGGCAACAAAGATGAGGACAATAGTCCGAATAATGTAAATACTGTAAATACTACCTCATCTCAGAAATATAGACAAATAGAATGATCTATTATTAAAAGTCGTACAAATGGCAACAAAGATGAGGACAATAGTCCGAATAATGTAAATACTGTAAATACTACCTCATCTCAGAAATATAGACAAATAGAATGATCTATTATTAAAAGTCGTACAAATGGCAACAAAGATGAGGACAATAGTCCGAATAATGTAAATACTGTAAATACTACCTCATCTCAGAAATATAGACAAATAGAATGATCTATTATTAAAAGTCGTACAAATGGCAACAAAGATGAGGACAATAGTCCGAATAATGTAAATACTGTAAATACTACCTCATCTCAGAAATATAGACAAATAGAATGATCTATTATTAAAAGTCGTACAAATGGCAACAAAGATGAGGACAATAGTCCGAATAATGTAAATACTGTAAATACTACCTCATCTCAGAAATATAGACAAATAGTATGATCTATTATTAAAAGTCGTACAAATGGCAACAAAGATGATAATAGTCCGAATAATGTAAATACTGTAAATACTACCTCATCTCAGAAATATAGACAAATAGAATGATCTATTATTAAAAGTCGTACAAATGGCAACAAAGATGAGGACAATAGTCCGAATAATGTAAATACTGTAAATACTACCTCATCTCAGAAATATAGACAAATAGAATGATCTATTATTAAAAGTCGTACAAATGGCAACAAAGATGAGGACAATAGTCCGAATAATGTAAATACTGTAAATACTACCTCATCTCAGAAATATAGACAAATAGTATGATCTATTATTAAAAGTCGTACAAATGGCAACAAAGATGAGGACAATAGTCCGAATAATGTAAATACTGTAAATACTACCTCATCTCAGAAATATAGACAAATAGAATGATCTATTATTAAAAGTCGTACAAATGGCAACAAAGATGAGGACAATAGTCCGAATAATGTAAATACTGTAAATACTACCTCATCTCAGAAATATAGACAAATAGAATGATCTATTATTAAAAGTCGTACAAATGGCAACAAAGATGAGGACAATAGTCCGAATAATGTAAATACTGTAAATACTACCTCATCTCAGAAATATAGACAAATAGTATGATCTATTATTAAAAGTCGTACAAATGGCAACAAAGATGAGGACAATAGTCCGAATAATGTAAATACTGTAAATACTACCTCATCTCAGAAATATAGACAAATAGTATGATCTATTATTAAATGTCGTACAAATGGCAACAAAGATGAGGACAATAGTCCGAATAATGTAAATACTGTAAATACTACCTCATCTCAGAAATATAGACAACATGATCTATTATTAAAAGTCGTACAAATGGCAAATAACAAAGATGAGGACAATAGTCCGAATAATGTAAATACTGTAAATACTACCTCATCTCAGAAATATAGACAAATAGAATGATCTATTATTAAAAAGTCGTACAAATGGCAACAAAGATGAGGACAATAGTCCGAATAATGTAAATACTGTAAATACTACCTCATCTCAAAAAATATAGACAAATAGAATGATCTATTATTAAAAGTCGTACAAATGGCAACAAAGATGAGGACAATAGTCCGAATAATGTAAATACTGTAAATACTACCTCATCTCAGAAATATAGACAAATAGAATGATCTATTATTAAATGTCGTACAAATGGCAAGAAAGATGAGGACAATAGTCCGAATAATGTAAATACTGTAAATACTACCTCATCTCAGAAATATAGACAAATAATATGATCTATTATTAAAAGTCGTACAAATGGCAACAATGATGAGGACAATAGTCCGAATAATGTAAATACTGTAAATACTACCTCATCTCAGAAATATAGACAAATAATATGATCTATTATTAAATGTCGTACAAATGGCAAGAAAGATGAGGACAATAGTCCGAATAATGTAAATACTGTAAATACTACCTCATCTCAGAAATATAGACAACTAGTATGATCTATTATTAAAAGTCGTACAAATGGCAACAAAGATGAGGACAATAGTCCGAATAATGTAAATACTGTAAATACTACCTCATCTCAGAAATATAGACAAATAGAATGATCTATTATTAAAAGTCGTACAAATGGCAACAAAGATGAGGACAATAGTCCGAATAATGTAAATACTGTAAATACTACCTCATCTCAGAAATATAGACAAATAGAATGATCTATTATTAAAAGTCGTACAAATGGCAACAAAGATGAGGACAATAGTCCGAATAATGTAAATACTGTAAATACTACCTCATCTCAGAAATATAGACAAATAGAATGATCTATTATTAAAAGTCGTACAAATGGCAACAAAGATGAGGACAATAGTCCGAATAATGTAAATACTGTAAATACTACCTCATCTCAGAAATATAGACAAATAGAATGATCTATTATTAAATGTCGTACAAATGGCAAGAAAGATGAGGACAATAGTCCGAATAATGTAAATACTGTAAATACTACCTCATCTCAGAAATATAGACAAATAGTATGATCTATTATTAAATGTCGTACAAATGGCAAGAAAGATGAGGACAATAGTCCGAATAATGTAAATACTGTAAATACTACCTCATCTCAGAAATATAGACAAATAGAATGATCTATTATTAAAAGTCGTACAAATGGCAACAAAGATGAGGACAATAGTCCGAATAATGTAAATACTGTAAATACTACCTCATCTCAGAAATATAGACAAATAGAATGATCTATTATTAAAAGTCGTACAAATGGCAACAAAGATGAGGACAATAGTCCGAATAATGTAAATACTGTAAATACTACCTCATCTCAGAAATATAGACAAATAGAATGATCTATTATTAAAAGTCGTACAAATGGCAACAAAGATGAGGACAATAGTCCGAATAATGTAAATATTGTAAAGACTACCTTATCTCAGAAATATAGACAAATAGAATGATCTATTATTAAACGTCGTACAAATGGCAACAAAGATGAGGACAATAGTCCGAATAATGTAAATACTGTAAATACTACCTCATCTCAGAAATATAGACAAATAGAATGATCTATTATTAAACGTCGTACAAATGGCAGCAAAGATGAGGACAATAGTTCGAATAATGTATATACTGTAAATACTACCTCATCTCAGAACTGTAGCTAAATTGACCAAGCATGAATCCCGTTCTTCCAATCTATATATATAAAAGACAATCTGTGAGTCTGTGTGTGACTGTTCCCTATACACGCCTACATTTTTAAGATACGCCATTCAAACGTTCTAGGGACACATATCTACAGGGAAGCCAGCTCGCACATAGTTTTTGAGTTTTAAGTTCAGCAATTTACCCTTTCGCACTTCTTGGCCAATGGATCCGATTGTTTACATATGCTCCGTAAAACATCTAAGATCTAATATGGTTGATAGATTACGTCACAGAAAGCAAATCACACGTGTCAAACGCGAGAAAAAAAATGCGGCTTTCATATTTCATTTTTATTCCGACGCTTGGAAAATTCATTTGGTCAACAAAAAAATGTGAATATTTTTCCCGTACTTTTGAAACAAAAGAAATATTTTTTTAAAAAGTGTTTTTTCGAACAAAAAGAAAATATGTAAAAAAAAAAAGTGCTAATGGTTAATTTAATTATTTAAGTCTTTTTTTTTCAACTTAATATTTCATACTTCAGAAAATAAAATTTTAAAAAAATAAAGTTTTTTTTCGCTAAATATTTCATGCAGGAAATCAACTGTCTGTAATTTGTGTGGCATTAATATAACTTTTTCCTCTAAAATTAAATGTCTACATTTTTAAATATTCTTCGAAAATTTCTGAAATTCATTTAGTCAACAAAAAATGTAAATATATTCCCCGTAATTTTCAAACAAAAACAAACGCAATTTTGTTTACAATGTCATACAAAACATCAAATCACGTTTACGCAAAAAACAAAAAAAAGAAAATAGATTTTTAATGGAATTTTTTAACAATTTTTAAACAACAATTTTTTATATAATTTTTTTTTATATAAGTGAGTTTTAAATTGAGGCGCCGACTACAAGCGCTTGAAAATCTCAACACGCTGCATTAATCATCTAATTAAAAAATGTTCTGAGTTGCACGGGCAACGCCGGGTTATGATGCTAGTGTGATATAAACCAATACTTACTTTGCATATTTTCTTTCACTTCCGTGTCACGGTGACCTCGTACTAGTGATTTTTGAATAAGCACTTGATTTTGCCATTTCAGCACTAAAAAAAACTCTAGTTTAATAATAAAAATATATTTTGATTTTTCCTAAAAATTTTGATGATAAAACTTTTTTATCAATTTGGGGCATTTTTTTATCATGGTTTTCTTTTCTGCTTTTTTTTTTTTTTTTTCATCAAATTAGTAGAGGTACCTAAGTTTGTGTCAAGAAAGCGAAAGAACCTTTAGATTTATATAAAACTACGCAGTTCCGAACAGCCAGGAGTTGCATTTATTATTAAGTCTTACCTAAGTTAATATACAGGGAGCCCTACAAAAAAAACATGAAATTTAGCACAGTTTAATATATTGTTGCAATTTTTGATATAGTTATTTGAAGTAATAGCAAAGGATAGAAATTTAATAGATTAAAAATTTTAAATGTGGTGTTCAAACTAAACCAGTTAATCTGTTTTTTTTTTTGTTTTTTTGTTTTTTTTTTTTTCCTAACTCTCTTTGTAGAAACCTCCTTACTACTATCTTCTGTCGGCTGGTTTACCCAAATAAATAGTATTTTCTTATCTTCCTTTTTTTACCCAGATTTATTTGGCTTCTCACTAATCAGAGGCTGTGACGAGAAACAGTCTGGAGTGGCTGATCCCATTGCTTTATCTTGTAACGAGCAGACGGGACCTGATAGTTTGGAGTGAAAAGTGAATTTATCAGATTGTAGGATTGGCCGTTGTAGCAGACTCGAGGAGAGATGCTGCCTATATGGCAATGGTAACATAGTTTCCTTACAAGAAAACGTTCAGCCTTCATTAACCGAGCAGCCATTTTAAAGCGAATTACTCTTTATTCTCTTCCTTGTCATCATACTAAGATCAAAGTGTAGTGACTGTTTTCTTCATATAGTAATTATAATGATATTAAGTTGTCACGCATGAAATGACGTAATATAGAAGAAATGAATAAAGCGCTTCTGAAACATTAAATAACTAATCTATTTAGTTGCAATAGGTACCATGTTGATGAATAACTGTTCTCCTAAGTACCTCTAAATTATTGATCCCATGTTTAAAACAAATTTCATCGACTGATGATAAACAGTTCAAATGCTTCGAGTACTTCTTCCTTATTGAAGAGCGTTTTATTGCGCATGAAAAGCTCAAAATGCGTAAATTAATGATAGAAAACTAGGAGAGAAGTAAATATAAAGGATGATGCAAAATGTCAGAATTCAGGCTATGCAGCTTTTAGACGGTTGAATGAGAAGCCTGCAAAAGTGTGTTGTGGTACAGAAAAATTGGCAGTAATCCTTATTAACAAATCTAGGATGTTTCTTTTTCAATTTTTCGTGCATACACTCAATATCTTCACAATACGGGGTTGCTGTTATTGTTTTCTTTTAAGGAAAGAATGAATAATGAATAACCCCTTTAAAAGACCACCATACAGTAACAATTAACATTTTAAGGTGCAGTGAATATTTTAGGACTTGTTTTGTTTTGGTGATTCACTTGCATTTAACCATTGGCCTACTCTCTTACTACTGTCAAAGAGTATCCACTTCTTATTGCATGTAATGATTCGATAAAAAGAATGATTCTTTTTGCCAATTTGTACTCAAACAGTAAGATTACTGGACATTATATCATTGTAATGTAGACGAGTAGTCTCAAACACGAAACGCTCAATAGTTCTTCCCAAAAAGAGTGTAGATTTGTAGTCTCAAACACAAGAACGCACAAGAGTTCTTCTCAAAGAAAGTGTAGACCAGTCGTCTCAAACCTGAGAACGCTCAATAGTTCTTCCCAAAAAGAGTGTAGATTTGTAGTCTCAAACACAAGAACGCACAAGAGTTCTTCCCAAAGAAAGTGTAGGCCAGCAGTCTCAAATTTGAGAACGCAACAAAGTTCTTCCCAAAAAGAGTGTAGATTTGTAGTCTCAAACACAAGGACGCACAGGACTTCTTCCCAAAGAAAGTGTAGATTTGTAGTCTCAAACACGAAACGCAAAATAGTTCTTCCTAAAAATAGTGTACATTAGTAGTCTGAAACACAGGAATGCACAATATTTCTTCCTAAAGAAAGTGTAGACCAGTAGTCTCCAACTTGAGAACGCAACAAGAGTTCTTCCCAAAGAGAGTCCTTTCTCCCTCCCCAGCGGGCTAGGAGACATATTTATATCTCTTCAAATCTCGTGGTCGGCGTGATTTTGCCTCAAGTTGACAGCATAAGAACAATATGGTTTCCTCACGAGATTCTTTTTACATAGAGACGTCAATGAGGTAAGTTGTTTTTTTGTTTTTTTGTTTTTTGTTTTTTGTTTGTTTGTTTTTTCTTAACTACATATAATTTTCATTGGACTTATGTGTGAAAATATATTGAAAGAAAAATTATCTGGAAAGAAAAAGTGTCAAGAATAAGTCAAGATTTTTTTACATACTAAGGAGGTTACTTCGTCAGACGACCTGATCAACAACCAACCAAACATTGGCTCGTTTCATGTATGACAATCTAATATGTCATTTCTTTATAAATATTCTGCATTCCCTGACCGAGCAGCCAGTACTAATTTCGGTTGAAAATCATAAAACCTTTCTCTTAAAACAGTTTTTCAGGAAAATAGGTTTCTCAAATCCAGTAGATGCTATTGCTCTTTACACTATTGATGGGGATTTCCTTCCTAACCTTTTGTTTAAAGTAGTGTGGAATGTCAATATCTTGATTATGTCATTATTTTCTCTTTCATTTGAAATTTATAAAATCTTTCTGTTAAAACAGTTTTTTCAGAAAAATAGATTTATCAAGTCCAGCAGCTGTTACCGTTCCTTCCAGTATTGGTAGAGGTTTCCTTCCTAACCTTTTCTTTAAAGTAGTGTGGAATGTCAACATCTTGGTTATGTCATTATTTTCTCTTTAAGTTGAAATTTATAGAATCTTTCTGTGAAAACAGTTTTTTCAGGAAAATAGGTTTCTCAAGTCCACTAAGTGATATCAATCTTTTCACTATAAATGAGGGTTTCCTCCCTAATCTTTTGTTTGAAGCAGTGTGAAGAAAGCATTTTGATTGTAAATCATTTAATAAGTGCGACATTTACCTAACGCAAAACACAGACACAAATAGGCAGAAGCTGTATGGTTCTGGTAAAAATGCAAGCCTCAGAACTAAATCATAAAGTAATAATGAGTATTAATTATAGAATAAACCTTATGATAGTCGTGTCAATAATAACTGGATCACTAGAAATGTTCACAAGAATCTCCGAGACAGAATTCGTGAAATAGATATTCATAGTAGCGTTGAGACAATCCACAGTCGTATTTGTGTCAAGAAGCATACTAAGAAAGATACAGCAGACGGGAGAAAACTTGCTGTCACTTGATCTGTAACAACAATCACCAGGCACATGATTTGGCAAAATAAGATCTTAATAATTAATCATAGAAAAACCACGAGAGAAAAATGGAAAATAGAAAATGCATTAATTAATGACGTCTAATCAGTCGGCAGAGACATAGGTAACCTTCAAGAAGTCAGACACTCCCTAAAGTGAATCCATTGGGAAAATTCGTAATTCTCAAAGTATGACAGATTTTGAGCTAAGAAGAAAAACACACAAATATTCAGGGTTTGCATAAAAATAGAGATACTTGATTAGTGACGTAAGTCGCTTTGATGCGTGACTAGAGAACCGACTATCTTCATTGACTGTTAATATCTTTAGCCTTCTTTTATTGTTAAATATGATCACTTCTTTTTGGCATTTCTGTAATCTTCTAGTTTAGATTCATGTATCAATAAAATCTGGAATTTACAAAGTGGCTGAAAAGATCCCGGGTATGGAGAGAAAAATGTCGGGTGCAGAGTGGCATTGGAGTCAAATAATTTTTAACATCATCTACACCCTTGTGCATATTAATTAAAACAACACGATTAATGTCTTCCTAAGATCTTTCACACTTTCCCGTATCACGTCTATGTCGTCTCCTGGCGTTGTTTTTCTCTTCCGACCTCATTTTCCTTTACGTTTTGGATAGATTCTGTTTCTCTCTTCCGTGATCTCTCTGTAAGGCTTGCCAGTGTGTTCATGCGGTGTTACAAGTTTCGTGCGCTTCCTTGGAGTAACATCCATTGCAGTCAATGGTCGTAAGACAACTAATCGACAGTCGGGACAATAGTATCTGGGCATAATAAAAATCTTATGCAATCGCGGATGAGGCCATACTTTTCAAAGCCAGACACATTTCATCATACGTCCTGAAAATAGATTAATTTTACTGCAAACTACTGCAAATGACTTACTCTGAAGAAAAAACAGAAATCGATTACACACTGTATGATGAAATAAACGAAACTAAAGCTGTTGTTTTAATTAATTTGCCCAAGATCTACTTTTAAGGTATGTATTACAAAGAATAAAATTAAAATAAAAACTAATTAACACTAACGCATGGTTTTATTTTATTTTTTCCGGTCTTAAAACCCGAACGTTTTTCTGTAATTTACTGACATTATCTGATTAGCATGTGTAACACTATTTTTGTATTTGGAAAAATGTAATCCTAAGTTTAGTGCGACGGAGCGAAATAAATTATTATTAGTTGCATTATTAATTGTGCAGATTATTTTCCGATATAAGTAGAGAAAGAAAATGGAGATTCCGACAAAGCCGAGAATAAATATGAGTTAAAACATTTACCTATGTGCAGATGCATTGCTAAACATAAATTAACGAGCCGGGGTCAGACGAAGGTCATCGAATTATTGACAAGCGGAAGTTCTCATACGACACAGGTGGTAACCAGCTAGAAGTGAGTGAAAAAAAAATGATATTCAATTGTTTGTAGTCCCTCAAACAATGGCAGTAGATTGTCCCAAAACGCAGAAAAAGGTGATTTTGCGTATCTGGGCTTTTGACAAGAGCAAGACAGGTCAGATTTGTTGACTGTGGGAGATAAGTTGAATTAAAATTTCCAACATAAAAACTGGATTGTTGAAGTAGTCAGTTGAATCAGAAGAAGAAAACGAAAAGAAATGATACCACTAGAAATATGACCACTTCATTGGTTAACGATTTGATTTGCATGGATACCCCGTGTCTGTCATGCACTCCCCAGGAGAATTTGGGACAGGCATAAAAACTAGAGCCCAGAGGGCCAACACCAGTTGTTGTTGCTGTGTCGAGCTAAGACAGAAAGGACGAATTTACCACCGCCATCACAAAGACCCCTTTTCGGCAGTTTCCGTAAAGCTTCGGTGGAAATCTTTAATAAAACATTTTGAATCGTCACAACTGAAAACTCCAATTGAAGTGAGAGACGTTACCAACCGACAATTTGAAGTAATGTTGAGAAGACAGACATTACTTTTAATTGAAAACTTTCACTCCGTTGTAAGGATAAGAAATTGACGACTATTATATTCTATTATTTTTTGTTGTCTTTTATATATATATAAAGACTTTTTCCGCAACTCGTTCAGGCGTTCTTCAATTTACTTTTGGTGCCGTTCTTATTATCCCAGTTGTGTGCACACGTCCGGTTAGGTTAACGTGGTAAAGAGACAGCTTGCAAGATTCCAACGTACCTTCCACAGGAACAAAGTTCATAGCGTGGGTGAGGTAGATCGCCGTTGTAATAAACGACTTGAAGACCAGCTAGTGTCGAAGCCATCACGACTAGCGACCCGAGAGAGGCGTCACACATGTTATATCACCCCAACCAAATTAGAGAGCTGGATTCGATATAAAATAAATATACCTGATTTCGTTGCCCCTCTAGCAGCTTTATAGGTCAGGAAAAGACAAACTGAGGTAAACGTCTCTCGAGTTTGGTTTTCGTGATTACCTGTAGATCTATAAGAATTAATTAAATAAGAACATGTTCTCAATCCCTTTTCTATATAACGTCTGTCAAGTTTGGTTTTCTTAATTACCTGTAGATCTATAAGAATTAATTAAATAAGAACATGTTCTCAATCCCTTTTCTATATAACGTCTCTCAAGTTTGGTTTTCTTAATTACCTGTAGATCTATAAGAATTAATTAAATAAGAACATGTTCTCAATCCCTTTTCTATATAACGTCTCTCAAGTTTGGTTTTCTTAATTAACTGTAGATCTATAAGAATTAATTAAATAAGAACATGTTCTCAATCCATTTTCTATATAACGTCTCTCAAGTTTGGTTTTCTTAATTACCTGTAGATCTATAAGAATTAATTAAATAAGAACATGTTCTCAATCCCTTTTCTATATAACGTCTCTCAAGTTTGGTTTTCTTAATTACCTGTAGATCTATAAGAATTAATTAAATAAGAACATGTTCTCAATCCCTTTTCTATATAACGTCTCTCAAGTTTGGTTTTCTTAATTACCTGTAGATCTATAAGAATTAATAAAATAAGAACATGTTCTCAATCCCTTTTCTATATAACGTCTCTCAAGTTTGGTTTTCTTAATTACCTGTAGATCTATAAGAATTAATTAAATAAGAACATGTTCTCAATCCCTTTTCTATATAACGTCTCTCCCAAGTTTCTCAAGTTTGGTTTTCGTGATTACCTGTAGATCTATAAGAATTAATTAAATAAGAACATGTTCTCAATCTCTTTTCTATATAACGTCTCTCAAGTTTGGTTTTCTTAATTACCTGTAGATCTATAAGAATTAATTAAATAAGAACATGTTCTCAATCCCTTTTCTATATAACGTCTCTCGAGTTTGGTTTTCGTGATTACCTGTAGATCTATAAGAATTAATTAAATAAGAACATGTTCTCAATCCCTTTTCTATATAACGTCTCTCAAGTTTGGTTTCCGTGATTAGCTGTAGATCTGCAAGAATGAACTAAATAAGAACATGTTCTCAATCCCTTTTCTATATAACGTCTCTCAAGTTTGGTTTCCGTGATTAGCTGTAGATCTGCAAGAATGAACTAAATAAGAACATGTTCTCAATCCCTTTTCTATATAACGTCTCTCAAGTTTGGTTTCCGTGATTAGCTGTAGATCTGCAAGAATGAACTAAATAAGAACATGTTCTCAATCCCTTTTCTATATAACGTCTCTCAAGTTTGGTTTCCGTGATTAGCTGTAGATCTGCAAGAATGAACTAAATAAGAACATGTTCTCAATCCCTTTTCTATATAACGTCTCTCAAGTTTGGTTTTCGTGTTTAGCTGTAGATCTGCAAGAATGAACTAAATAAGAACATGTTCTCAATCTGTCTTCAATCAGTTTTAAGTGTTCTCGTATTCATCTGATAAATTATTTTCCAATTTTTCTCTCGTCGTAGATTTACCGGACTTTAAACTGCGAACTCAGTCTCTTCTGTGTGAGAAACATATAACTTTGTCCATTGTTTCCCTTATGATCTCAAAACATGAACCCAACAATGAATGTGAACTCTGCACTTCTCCTTAAGGAAGATGTCCTTAAATTGGCCCCTGTTTTCTTCAATAGATGCCTTGCTTTTTCTGACTTTTCAAGCTGTTTGAAGTCTTCTGCTATAGTTCCTGTTTTTAAAACTCTGGTGAACCGTCGGATTTTTTGAATCATCGACATATTTTTTTTTTAATCTCTCCTTGATAAAATACAAGAAGCTATAATAAACTCCGAATTAGTTAAGCGTTTCAGTTTGCAGGATCTTCATTCAGACAGAAAATATGGTTTTTGCTACTCCAGGTAAACCGCCGATGTGTTGAAGATTATTACTCAAAAAATCTGTCAAGCTGGAACTTAACAGTTATGGTGTTCCCGAACAATTTTTTGCCTTGATTTAATCATTCTTATCAAATCAAGTAACGAAAGTTGTCTTGAATGGCCACAATTATAGTTCTTTTGCGTTAATGATGGTATCTCACAGAGCTCTACCCTTGAACTGACTTTGTTCCCTATTTTCATCAACAAAATTCCTCATGTCTTCATTCTTGACTCGGTATCTATGCTAATGATAGAATCTTTTAACTTCTATCTTACGAGAGTCATTCAATAAATAAGAAAAAATTTTCGGTATAAGGACTTCTAATACAGAACGAAGCTTACTTTTTTAATCATTTTCCTTTACTCTTTTTCGAAGGGATTTATTGATTTATTTATTTTTATTTTTTATTTTTTTGCAGAGTGAAAAAACACTTTGAGAGTTTTATAGATTAACATAGATGGCCGACCGAGAAACATTCTCCAGGATTGAACAGAGGTCAGTTATAAAGTTTTTGGTTGCTGAATAGTGCAAACCAGTTGAAATTCATAGGAGAATGTCAACTGTGTATGATGCCACATGTTTCAGCCCAAAAAGAAAAGTGGGCTAAATTGTTTAAAGAAGGACGGAGCATTGTTGAGGATGAAGACAGGCCTGGGAGGCCTACAAAAGTGAGGTCTCCTGAGGCGATCGAATCAGTCAATGACCCCATTCAGTCTGACAGAAGGGTGACAGTGGATGACATTGCAAAGACTCTGAGCCTATCTGTTGGGACAGCACACAAAATTGTCCATGATGACCTTGCCTACTCGAAGTTCAGCTGCCGGTGGGGGCCAAAGATGCATACTGCAGAGCACAAACAGAAGAGCTGGGCTGGGAACTGCTCCCTCATCCACCTTACAGCCGAGACCTTGCCCCTTCAGACTTTCGCCTGTTTGGTCCCTTGAAAGCGTTCACGAGAGGCACGAAGTTTGAAAGTGACGATGAAATCAAAAGTGCTGTAAGCGATTGGCTGAGACATCAGTTCAAAGATTTTTACGCTGAGGGGATACGGAAGCTTGTGCACAGATGGGAAAAGTGTGTGACACTGCTGAAAGACTACATTGAAAAAAAAGTAAGTTTCTATCTGTATTAGAAGTCCTTATACCGAAAATTTCACCTTATATATTGAATGACCCTCGTAATAGTAAGTCTGGTATATTCGATAAAATCAAATCAGCGGCCTATCTTCAAAAACGACCTTCAATCTGTTGTTAACTGAAGCAAGAAATGGCTTTCTCTTTACATCTTTCCATCAGTACGGCTAATAGTAACCAGGAGAGCAAATTATTGCATCTTCTTAGTTTTATGTTTTCTTCTGAAATGAAGAGGAACGATTATGTTGAATCAGTTAAGTCTTGACTTGCCATCTTGACCTCAGCTAATTTCTCACTGACTTGACGTGGCTTCACTCTGAATTTTCTACGAATATTTTCATAGTAACTGATATACTTTTTACCTGGTGCCCCGTCTATGTGAATTGAAGCCTGCTACAAGACTGGCATCTAGGTCCCACTTTTATATCATTTTGTTATCTTCTTGAATCATGTTCATCTATTAATCCTTTCTTCAATACCCACAGTACCTAACCTTCTCTTTCTCTGTAAGACTGCGCACTAATGACGGTCCCGCCTTGCTTGAGTTGAAATGATTAAAAATTTTAAAAGGTAAAGTTGGTTCACCATGCGCGAGACAATTTTTCTAACCAGAATTTTTTACATTTATAAATTTACCATTCGTTTGTGCATCAAATATTGCTGCCAAACCTGATCTGGTCTGATGCTTCTGTTATATATTTACAAACTTGGAAAAAAATTCAATGAAACATCAACAACGTTATAAGTCTTGACATGGTATATCGGTCTAGTCACTTCTTCACATCCGTAATTTCTTCCCTGTGCATTTTCTATAAATTCTTTGACGGCAATTGTTATGATTAGCTCTTTTAATTGCTACATCGACGTCATGAATTTAAGTGCTGTACTAGATTGGTTAGTAGGTCTCATTTCACTGTTAGAATTGCTAGTTGTAACTATAAGTTCTATGCAAGTAGCTTCTCGCTTGCGGAGTTCTCTTCAGAATTCCTGCTTTCCTGACAACTGCTTCAAAAATTTAAATGCAACTTCAATCGTCATCTTTTGTCGC
Source organism: Ascarosepion bandense (assembly GCA_037127315.1). Taxonomy (NCBI): domain Eukaryota; kingdom Metazoa; phylum Mollusca; class Cephalopoda; order Sepiida; family Sepiidae; genus Ascarosepion; species Ascarosepion bandense. The sequence goes on along the minus strand of JBBBDQ010001220.1, from coordinate 271,577 downwards.
TTGAAAACGCTTCTTTTATTTTCCTCTATGTTTTAACATGTGAGTCTGCAAAGTGAACGCCTGAAAAAGGAACTAGAAACCAAGTAGGAAGCGGCTAGAAAAGATTGAATATTATATATATTACATTATATAATATATATTATATTATATATATTATATAATATATAATACATAATATAATATACATTATATAATATATATATTATATAATATATATTATATTATGTATTATATATTATATTATATAATATATATTATATTATGTATTATATATTATATTATATCATATATATTATATTATATAATATAATATATATTATATAATATATATTGTTATATAATATATATTATATTATGTATTATTATATTATATCATATATATTATATAATATAATATATATTATATTATATTATATTATATATATTATATTATATTATATATATATATATTTTTTTTTTAATCATTTCACCCCGAGCAAGGCAGAAACGCCACTGATGTGTAGGGGGTTACATAAATGTAAAAAGATTAATTAGAAAAGAGTGAGGAGTACAAGCTAGTTAGAAAGGAACAATAGAACGCTGAGAAAGCAGGTGCAATGACAGATACATGGGCTGAGAGAAAGGAAAGGTTATACAGGGGAGGGGAGAGAGCTAGAGGCCAGTGGTTAGTAGGTGAGTATTAACTTTGCTTTTAAATTTCTGGAGGTCGTAGCCGTCAGGAAAGCAAGAATACGGGAGTGAGTTCCACAGGCGGGAAGTGCGAGAGAGGAAGCTGCAGGAGTAGAATTGTCGTCTGCGTTTGGCTAACCTGACTGTGAATGGGTGGGACCCAGTTGCCAGTCTGGTTGCACGGGTAAACACCTGTTGAGGAGGCATCAGTGACTTAAGCTTATCCGAGCAGAAGCCATGAAAGTATTTATAGAAGAGACAGAGGGAGGCCACATTTCGACGATGGGAAAGTGGCTGCAGACGAGTCGCCAGATCAGTACCTATCACATTACAGACTCTCCTTTGGAGCTTGTCAAGAACACTGAGGAGAACGGCAGGGGCACCTGACCATAAATGGCAGCAGTACTCCATGCACGGACGGATGGTTGACTTGTATATATTATATTATATAATATATATTATATTATATATTATATTATATATTATATTATATATATTATATTATATAATATATATTATATTATATATTATATTATATATATTATATTATATAATATATATTATATTATATTATATATAATATATTATATAATATATATTATATTATATAATATATATTATATTATATATATTATATTATATTATATATATTATATTATATAATATATATTATATTATATATTATATTATTATATAATAACAATCTCGAAAGCAGTGAGGATCGTTAAAAATGTATAGAAAAATCTCACAAATAGCTAATGAGTATTTGAACAAGTTTCATCTTTCAGTGGTTAATTACCTAACTTTTTGGGGGTACTCCAATAACATAGCCTTATACCAGTCTAAGTTCAGATTAACTGATATCTTCTAAATGTGCTGAATACAATTTTAATCTCGTTTAACACCTTTGATCCCCAAACAAGCGCAATTATTATGACTTCGCGCCCGATTAACGCTAACTTTATTATATCCGTACGACACTTCCGGTCACTAATTTACAGATCAATGTTATTTTTCAACTTTTGCTTTACTGATGCTCCCTTGTGTCAGACAAATAAATATCTTCTTAATGTATCAGCCATAAAATGATGTCAAGTCCACTAGTTGTGGAAACCTTGCTCGAGTGATCAATCTTCTTCAAACGCTCTATTCGTCTACACCTGTGTCAAACTAGGCTATATATCTTGAATTTTCTTTAAGTTTTCAAAAGAAAATCTATTTGAAACTCACGAAAAAATATCAGCAAAAATATTTTGATAAAGTGCTGATGTTTCTATTAGAAAATTCAAGATCCATAAGATGACAGTATCATTTCAATCATTAATTCCAAGGAATTATACATAGAGATAATATAGTACAAACTTATATATATATATATATATATATATATATATATATATATATAGAGTCATCCGCAGACAGATCTGTTTCGCTGTATTACAGCTCATCAGTACGGCTTAGACTCACAGGCTGTGAGATATATATATATATATATATATATATATATATATATATATATACACACATTGGGTAATATGTGAGTCTGTACTTGACTGTAATCTATGCACGCCTACATTTTTTAAGCTACGCGATTCAAACTTTCTAGGGACACATATCTACAGGGAAGTCAGGTCGACACATACTTTTTGAGTTTATGTTCAGCAATTTTCCCTTTCGCACTTTTTGGCCAACGGAGCCGATTGTTTACATTTGCTCAGAAAAACATCTAAGATCTAAGATGCTTGCTAGATTACGTCACAGAAATCAAATCACATGTGTCAAACGCGTCTAAAAAAATGAGTCTTTATATTTAATTTTTATTCCAACGTTTTAAAAATTCATTTGGTCAACAAAAAAAATGTGTATATTTTTCCCCGTCATTTTGAAACAAAAGAAATATTTTTTTTAAAAAGTGTTTTTTCAAACAAAAATCAAAATATGTAAAAAAAAAAAAAAGGGCCAATGGTTAATTTAATTATTTAAGTCTTTTTTTCCAGATTTAATATTTCATACTTCAGAAAATAAAATTAAAACAAAAAAAAGTTTTTCTTTCGCTAAATATTTCATGCAAAAAATCAACTGTCTGTAATTCGTGTGGCATTAATGTAACTTTTTCTCTAAAATTAAATGTCTACATTTTTAAATATTCTTTCTGAAATTCATTTAGTCAACAAAAATGTAAATATTTTCCACCGTAATTTTAAAACAAAAACAAACGCAATGTTGTTTACCATGTCACACAAATCATCAACTCACTTTTACGCAAAACAAAAGAAAATAGATTTTTTTTAATGGAATTTTTTAACGATATTTAAACAACAACTTTTTATAATTTTATTTTTTTATAGAACTGAGTTTTAAAGTGAGACGGCGACTACAAGCGCTTGGAAATCGCAACACGCTACATTAATCATCTCATTAAAAAATGTTCTAAGTTGCCCAGGCAACGTTGGGCTGTGATGCTAGTATACACTATAGGAGAAAATATTGGGACCACCTGCTTGATTTAATAATTAGTAAATCTCATGGCATCATTGTTTTAATTATCTGTAACTAAGATAGTAGAACGCTGAATTATTTAATCAATCAGTACATGGTGTTCTATATACATAAGAGGGATTAACTAAAATTGAAACACCACCTTTGATTATAATTACTCAGAAAGGTCAATTTTTAAGAATATGTTCTTTTAGGCGATTCTTCAAAATTCAAAGGCTGACCCTAAAAACTTTGGCCTATCATGTACATGAAATAAGAAAGAGCTAATTAATACTGTGCAGTATTAACGAACCTAAATAGACAACTATAGCGAAGAAAACGGCGACTTACCTCGTCAAACCAAGCGACAGCGCGTCGCGTTAATACTACGACGTAAAATGCGGCGAAAAAGAAAATTACAGACCCAAAACAAGTCCGCCGCAGGAGTCGCTATGAGAGTGTGTGCAAATCTTTGGCGTCCTCTCTGTGTTGTCGGCCAATGGAAAAAATTGATCGGCCGATAAAAGCAGTCGTTCTCGAAGCGAAGAGGAGGTTTAACTGATTAGGTGGATAGCAGTTGGCGAGATTGGACCGGCGAGTTGAATTGTCAACATTTTTCTTTTTCTGGCCCGAAATTCGAGCAGATTTGCGAGAGAATATTTCCTACAACAACTATAAATTTTGTGAATTTGAGGATCATTTGTGATCGTATAAGATTGGTTGAATTTTAGGCACATTTGGAATTTCGTGCCCACAAAAAAAAACGAAGTGGCTGTTCCATTGGCACCACGATTATTTTAACTACCTTCACTCCTCGGTAATGTTTATTATTTTAAAATGCGATTACTGGAATTTTGATAAAACCAAAACATATGATGAAAGTGAATTTATATATTTCTTTTGTTCTTGAGAATTTACAACAAAAATATTAAGCATTATATATTAATTGAAATTATTTACTTACAAGAATAATTTTATATTTACAACATTCTAAAATCTAATACAATTGTATTAGGACTAACGCAATTAATCGTTTATCATTTACCAATATATTAAGGTATAAATGTGAAAACAATTTTTACTCGTATATTTTGGAAACCTTTTGAAAATTATTAAACCACGGCTGATAGTTAGTTCTTTCTTCTCGCTTTCCTTTATGACCTTTCTAATATGTATATAGTTTTTTTCTGTGTCTCCTATGATCATAGTATATCTTATATTGTTAAGATTACGCCAACCAATAACAAATTTTGGTAAGGCCTCCAGCTTCCTTAGGATAGCGTCTCTGTAAAGGTTAAATAAGTTTGGAGAGAAGACACATCCTTGTCTTACGCCATTTTCTATTTTTGTATTACAACTCAATTCCTTTTCTTTACGTATACAGGCAGTTTATACCCAGTGTAATTTTTGGATTATTATAATACCTCTTCTAATAATAATAAAACGTTAAAATCTCTTGCACGGTCATAAAGCATTACCATTTCTAAAGGGACGGTAAAAATGCCAGGCTTGAAATCTTTCATTCCATGTTGTCTATGTATTCACAGTAAAGACTACTTCAAGAACTATGCGACAGAGGCAGTCTTTGCATTAGCTGAAACGACTGGTTTCAGATTAAATACAATATGTCACTTTTATATCTGTCGAGTGTGCATTTGATGTGCAACGAATATTATTTTGACAGAACTCACGATATTGCGTTGCAGATTTACATAAGTCAATCGATTGTGCTTTGTATTGTCTACGAATTGAAAACGAGACACGAGAAAATGCTTTGGTCGCGAGGAAACATCAGTCGTCTAATTTATTTCCAGTGTTCGTGACCAGGTTGGGATCATCCGACTTCATGACAGGTGGTCTAAAGTTTTAAGACGACGCAATAAAACAAATACATATATCTGTAGCAGAGTTTTGCATGTTAATACATTTATATTCTAACTCCGTCCCACTAGATAACGATGAATAAAACATTCGAAAACGGGAGCCTAGTATTTTAGAAAAGAAATGCAACCATATGTATATGGAATTATATACACATAACAATTCAGAGTGAAGCAGAATAAACAATCCCCAGGCATGATACAGTAAGAAAGTACTCCATATAAAAGTAACCAAGAAAGAAGCAGAGGAAAAAAACCATCTGTATTAGGAAAATATATATATTACTAAATAAAAGATCAATAGTAATGTTCAATGGAACCCCACTTATAGATACAGACTAGGAACATACAAACCTGGATGAAAGTGATTTAATTTTCTTAATTAACTCCTCCCTAATTTTAAACATTTTCGGTTGCTTAAAAATTCCAGTCTCGCGTTCGTAAAAATCCCTATTGGAAAATCAGTTATTATAAATTGCCTGAAGATACCGAAAGGTTGAAACCCAGGTTGTCGAAATAACCCATTTTTAAATGAAAGATATTCAAAAGCTCTACAATATAAATGTATTGAGTACTTTTAATGCAACTGGATAAATGTTAAATTTAATTATTACCAAAAACTAATATATATATATATATATATATATATATATATATATATATATATATTAGTTTTAAATTTAATTATTCCCAAGAACTAATATATATATATATATATATATATATATATATATATATATATATATATTAGTTTTTGGTAATAATTAAATTTAACACGTATCCAGTTGCATTAAAAAGTACTCAATATATATATATATATATATATATATATATATATATATATATATATATATGCATGTTTCATTAAATAATATAAACAAGTTTTGTCGATTTATTTTATGTAATTTTTTTCATATCGTCTGATAAACTTAATAGCATTATGATTGAAAGAGGAAAGAAAATCACAATATTGATACATGTTTTTATTTGATCTTTTCTGAGCTTTCGGCTTACATCAGCCATTATCAAAGATGTAAATAGTGTTGGTTGTAACGGGTAGTTCGCGGACGACCGATAGTAGTAGTCGTCTATTTTGTTAATGTGGAGGACTGGCGAACACTTGCGTGTATGCTGGATGTGAAAATCGCACTACTTATATATATATATATATAAGCAGCAATCTTTCAGTTAAACATGATTCGCTAAAACCGACCGACAAGGAAAAATTTATTAATTTTTATTTAATTTTTCTAGTAGCCCGATAATCTTACATGTTTACTTTTTTGCTGAAGATAAGGAGTGTGAAAATGTCCCATAATTTTAGTTTCCAAGCGCTTTCAGCGACTTCACTGGCCATTTTCAAGCATGTTAATTTTCCGTTGTTATATCCTCATGTTTGACTGTAATGTAAGTTTTCTATCTTGTTTTTTTAAGAGAGTTCTTTAAAGCTGTCACGTGATCAGCGACTGGGGATCGCGTGTGCGTCTGTCTATCTTTTACAAAATACTTTATCAACTTGATATCCGCTATTACATAATGTAAGGTTGATGGTAGGAAAAATCTGTATGATATATAGTGCCACTCTTATGGCGTGGTGTCTTTGATATTGTGTTTTAAATATTATTTCTGTTTTAAAATAGACAAGAGCCTGTTCCTGCCTTAATCAGGATCTATGGAAAATATTTGCTCAGGGCGCAGGTTTCTCGCATAAAAATTGGCTTCGTGCCGCATCAGGCCTCAGTGGGGATGCAGATGAATATCAGTTTGTCAAAACTCTCTCTTAGGCGGACTCTTAGCCTTCAGGCGGGAAGGAAGCCAGACAAGGCTATGCCGAAGGTCAGAATCTCGTCTGAGGAAAAGCAGACAAGAGCCCCTCCTCGCGTATACCTACTCTACGGAGAATTTTTGACTGGGCACACGAGCTCGGGATGTCCAAAGTAAAAATCAAACTCTGTAGGGAGGTTCGGGTAAATACAGAGTTTGCCAAAATTCTCTATAGTCGAACTCTCTGGCTTCGGGCGAAGAGAAACCTAGACGAGACTTTGCCAAACTGCAGAGTCTCGTCTGTTGTAAATAAACGAGAGCCCGTCCTCGCATCTGTGAGGTCTATGGAGAATTTTTGCTCCAGCGGACGCACTCGGAATGTCCAACAGTAAAATCGGCCTTTTGCCACATCCCGCCTTTGGGAAAAGCTTAAGTAAATACTGACTTTGCCAAAAATCTTTCTTAGTTTTCACTGATTTCGAGCAGAGAGGAACCAACATGAGGTAATGCCAAACGAGAGTCTCGTCTGGAAATGCAGACAACAGTCCAACCACGCATATGCCGGATGTACAGAAATGCTTGCCTTGTGCCACATCCAGCCTTTGTAGAGAGGCTCAGGTAAATAAATTTACATTTAAGCTAATACGAAGTCTCTTTCATAATTCTACTTCAGGCTCCCTCTCACTTTTCTTTTCTTTCTCTATCTATCCTCCCCTTTTTTTTATTCTTCTTTTCCTCTCTTTCTTTTCCTCTGCCTTTCACTATATCTCTACTTCGGTCTCTCTCCTTTTCTTTGTCTCTCTTCCCTCCATCACTAATTTCTCGTTCTCTCCCTCTTCCTTTCTTTCTTTCCCCAATCTCTTTTTCTTTCTTTCTTTCTTTCTTTCTTTCTTTCTTGCTGTTTACTTTTTCTCCCTCTCTTTTTACTTCTATCTTCTATCTTCCCTTCTCCCCCTCTCCTATCACTCTACTGTATATCTCCTTATTGTTGCGGCTAAATCTTCGTTGTGGAGTTGTTGTGGCGGAAGTAAGACACGAAACATAGGAGGTAGGTTCGAAACAGTGTATTAGAATAACAAGAACATATATACAAAGTAAGTGTTAATAATCAGTAACTAGAAATAAGTAAGTTCGAACGGTACAGTTACGCTGCTTATTGCCTGACTAGTAGCTGGTTGTAATTGCGTACTAGCTGTCGTCAACTAGTATTTAGTTGCCTTCCTACTTAAGACAAATGGGGCACAAAGCCTTTTTAATGTGGGCAATCCGGGACATATAGCACGGGCAAAAATTTATGTCTAATTTTCCCCAGACGAGACTCCACCCTTCAGTAGAGCCTCAACTGCTACAAGTCTCCGCCCAAAGACACAAGGTTCGACAATGCGTCAAATGTCTCCCGGAATTCACGCAGGTAATTATATATAGTAAGAGGAAGCGTTCATTCCTCGTAGAAGGGCACCATAACACTTATCTTTTTAACGTTTTCTCTCTCCTTCTCATCCTCTCCTTTCGCTGCTCTCCCTGTGTCTTTATTCTCTTACTCTTCTCTCTCACTCTGCTTCTCTCGATTGGCCTTTTCTTTCAGCTGTCTAACAGTACTGATGAGCTGTGATACAGCGAAGCAGATCTGTCTGCGGATGACTATATATATATATATATATATATATATATATATATATATATATATATATACACTACCGACCATAAGTTTGGGACAACTTAGATTTATTCTCTAAGAGAAAAAAATAACAAATTTTATGTCTTAGAAGAATAAATGTAGAGATATTTCATTGTTGCTCACAATTGTACAATAATTAAAACCAAAATTAACATAGAGTATTTTCAAATTTAATTAAAGTTAATTCATATTTTCTTTTCATCAAAGAAACCACCACGAGCCTTTATTACTGCAGAGCAAAGCTTTGGCATTCTTTCTAATAACTTATAAAAATAAGTTGGTGAAAGTGATTTCCAAGTATCCTGCTTTAAACAACATTTGTTCAGTTTTAGGAAGTTCATTTCAAACTGTACGATCAATTTCATCCTTTATTCTCCTTCTTTAATGTTGGTTTCTTAACTGCTACACAGCCTTTAAGCCCAGCAGAATGAAGTCGTCTCTTAACAGTAGTAACAGATACTGGATGTTGCCAAGTAGAATTCATTTCAATTGTTAATTCCGGTGCGGGTTTTTCTTCTATTCCTCTTGGTAGATATGATCAAGTGCCTATCCTCTACAATAGATGTTACTCTGGGCCTACCAGATCTTTTCTGTCAATATTTAACTCCGTTTCACGAAGTCGTTGAAGGCAATAATGCACGCCATTTTTGATAGGCTTAATTCTTTTGCAATAACACATTCAGAATATCTTTCTTTCGAAAAAATTTCAACCTGAGCTCTTTTTTCAATACTAATCTGTTTCTTCCTTGCCATTTATACCGTAGCAATATGGCTTGCAAAAATAAATTATACCGTAATTATAATATCTGAATAAATCTGAATTTTCGGCAAAAATTTGATCACAATAAGAGGAGTCAAGTAGCAAACTGAGTAAATGTTTACTTTAAAATTGAAACGAATTTTTTTTTTTACTTGACATCTTCATAAGAATAACGAAAAATACAAACTCGGCGAATATGATTCTGCTAAAAATGTATGGATGGTCCCAAACTTATGGTCGGTAGTATATATATATATATATATATATATATATATATATATATATATATATAAGAACTAGTAAGAAATAAGAACCTAGAGCCAACGAACCTACCTAGGTTTCACCTAACGGATCGTCAGGGCAAGTCGGCTTTATTATTATTCTTATTTGTTTATTCTACTATTGTATTGAGCGCTTTAGTGTTAGGGTTCTCGTCTCGGGTTTTTTTCTTTCAATGAGTACTTTGACGTATGTTCAAGTACTTAGTTTGTTTCATTTTTATTTCCATTTTCCCCTCCGCGTTTATACTCGGTGGTTTTTTAAGACGGGTTTAAAAATAAAGTAATTATTATTATTATTATTATTATTATTATTATTATTATTATTATTGGTACCTCCACTTTTTCGCTGCAAAAAGCAGCATAGTCTGAAGGAAAAGGCCTCAAACTAAATAAAAACAAAGTTTTCTCAGCAAAATGTTTATGCTATCATGAAGAGGATAGATCAAAGTATTTTTTAATTACTTTTACAAATTTTTTAAAATTGTTCTAACAGGCTCTTTTAGTGGTAGAAATTTTTTTTCTCTCGTCAGTACAAGCGATGAATTGACGCTAGATTTTATTACGTCAAAACGTAATATTACGCGAAGGCATTTTTTGACTGTGAAAGACACATTAATTTGGAAATTCTAAAATTTTTTAGGACTTATTTATAATTGATTGAAATTAGTTTTGAAATAATTATTTTTAGAAAATATTGATAAAAACATTTGTTTAAATATGTTCCCCCCGCACCAATTAATTTCCAGAAATGTCGAAAAATGCGACTAGGTCTCAACATATAGATAGTTTTAATTAAATTCAGGAGTCATTGGGGGATGCTAATCAACTTTCTTTTTTCTTCAAAACCTGCTCCTTTTTAGAAAATCTGCTCCGAATTAGGAAAACAAAAATGCAATAAAACTATGCCATTTTTTATTTGGATAAACTTTTAATTGCTTTTATAAACACCAATTAAAATTATATCATAGTCTGAATAAAAAAAAAATTTCCGTTAGTAATGAATTTTTACAAGAATTATTTTTTTATCAAGTAATTTCTAAAAGTTTCATAATTTCCTCCTCATGAGTTTCTCGGATTTTTTTAAATTAATGTGTGGCAAATATATTTATTAATCGAAAAATTTAAACACTTACTCTAAAAAGGGGTGCTCCTTTTTTGTAAAATAATTAAAACATTTTAATTTTCTGCATGTTGATTTCCTGTTTTTTGTTTGTACGGGTGGTCGTAAAAGTTCACGTGATTCAAAGGTTGTCTTCCCTTCAGTCAGTTAAGTGCCATACGTGATACACGCTTGGGCGATCATGTCTCGAAAGAGACATGATTGACTGGGCAGAAGATTATCCCGCAGTAGGTTGCTATTACTTTCTGTGGTAGACTGGTTGCCGACCAAGGCTATAGAACCCAGTCTGTCCTGTTATTTAACCCATAACTGGAAGGAATAGACGGATTAATACCTTTCCCAAGGAGTATTTGCGCGTAAGTGAATGCAATGAATTCAGCTGGAATTCGAACTCGGCTCCCCGATTTCTCGTTCCGAGCCGATATCCACTGCACCACAACGCACATCCTCTTACATGTCTTCCCTTACATTAAAAAAAAAATCCGTATATAAACATTTTATACCAAATTCGTCTTCCATACTTTTGGCCAGCCACTGTAAATCATTCACCATGGCCCCCTGATTAGGTGTTGACAGCTATGATAACAAGGCTACTGTATTTGAGGAATGCTTTTTGAAACATTTTTTAAACAGTAAGCAATTAAATCTTGTTTCAAGTCAACCTAAAGTAAGTTTAAATTGGGAATTTGAAGAAAATAATGTGTCAGTAAGGTGTATTTTACTTTTGTAAGATTTTTTAAAACCAAGAATTGGCTTCTGTTTACAATCGATGAAAAATGGCGGAAATTTTGAAATTTTGAATTTTTTTTAAAAATTAACAAAAATTTTGATTCCAATCAATATAATTTCAGTTTAAAATACACCAGAGTTTTTGCTTACTGAAATTAGTAAATTTAATCCGTTGCCTTTCAATTAAACCTAATTTTAAAGCTTGAAGATAACTTATTTATTTTTAAAATTTCAATATATAGATATCATCCATATGCAAGCCTGTTACGCTGTATCATATCCCATCAGTGTGGCTAGACATCCACTTGTCTCCGGCCGGGATGATGCAACAGATGAATTACCGTCTAATTTACGCAAAAATGAAAATTACACTGACATCTCATTTTAACAGATAGATTTACGAAAATTAATACAAAAATATCTTGAAATACTAAAGATTAACTTTATTAACTTCACTAGTCCACGATAAAAGACTATCCTAGGGCGAGATATGTCACTGGACCCTCAAGGCCGATCGACACTCAAGAAAAAAACTTGATTGAGCCCGAGGCTTACGACGGCGCTCAATTCTCGAGATGTTGGGGTGAGATAGTAAGACTAGAGAACGCTTCCCTCACATTCCTCGCTAAAACTGAGTCTCCTGTCAATGTGTGGCGTAGGAAGGCCAGCCTTAAAGCAAGCTTGTGACTCAGTAATTCCCAATCCCTCATGACACGGACGTTGGGACAGACATCTCTGTCGACGTGAGGATAGCAAATGCTCAGTCGCCTTCATACGCTTCTTACACTGGGGGAGTATAGACAAACGGTAAAGAACAAGAGGAAATATGTAAGCGGCACACGCCTATGTTCTGCCCTTTAAGAACAACCTCCTTCGGCGCCAAGTCCGGACCGGCGCGCCGACGTTTGACTACTACTGACCAATTTTTTTCAGTTGGAAGTCGGGCCCAAACCACACTCCGAGAATGCGGACAAAACCGTCGGTTGAACCAATGATCCCCGGAAGACCGATCCCCTCCCAGACACCTAACCGCAAGCCGGAAGTCTTGTTGCGGTTACTCTTGGCCCCTGTGACCTTTTCGTACCGGTCAAGCGCCTTCAGTACCACCTCAATGTCGCTGCAGCACGACACGAAAGTAGCTACCTCATCGGCGTACGGGGAAACTTTGGCTCGATCCCCACCAGGGATAATGATTCCGCGTATGACCGGACTGCACACTCTGTCCCTCATCCGGCGAAAGAGAGGCTCCAACTCTAAAGCGTAAAGCGTTTCTGTTAGTAGCTTTTTTATAGACGTCAAAATTGATTTCGTTGTTATTTTTGTGTAATATGATATCTAGGAATATCCGGAATAGGCATTGCACCACATAAAATAGCTTGAAAATTAAGCAAAACCTTAACACCACTTCTCAGTATAATCAATCCACCTCATATAAAAAAAACTCTGGTGACATTTTGAAAAAACTAAAAAAACAGGCATAAAAAACATATGGCAAGTCTAGACATAAATCCTTGTACACTAATGTTCCTATAGATCAGTTCCTATATCAGATATGAACACACTTAACAAAAACAAAAAGAAAATTACCTCTCCCTACACAGAAAATCATAAAACTATGCTTATTACTAAGCAATGTTTCTTCAATTTCAATGACCCTTTCTATAGACAAAAATTTGGTTTACTAATGGGATCGCCTCTCAGTGGCATTCTCGCTTGTTTATGTTTAAAATTTCTAGAAAGAGACCGTTTCAAAAACATTTTACCACCAAAGTCTTCCTTCTTGAGATATATAGACAACTCCCGATTAATCTATCCAGAAACTACTAACATAGCATATCTTGTCAACAAACTCAATAATATTGAACCTACAATAAACTTCGTAACTAAATCCGATTATACTCTTTCTTTCCTGGATATCATATTACACAAAAATACCAACGAAATCAATTTTGACGCTTATAGAAAAGCTACCAATAAAAACGACCTGATCAATTTCTATTCTAACCACTCTTCCAAAATCAAATCTTGTATTATTAAAGGCTTCTTTGTAAGAGCACTAAAGATCTGCAGCCCCAAATATTTATCAAAAGAAAAACAATACATAGAAACCATCTTCAAAAACTTACAATACCCATATCACTTCATTCACAACGCAAAAAGAAAAGCACATAAAATATACATGAGTAACATTGTCAACAATAATAAATTAAACAATTATAGAGAGATCATATTACCCACCAACTCCAGAGCATCCACTATCCAAAACAACTTATCCCATCTTAAAAAAAAACACCCAAATAGCAATAACTACCTCGAAAACTTTACATTTCAGTTAGAATGTTCTTCTCTATGTTTATTCAAGCAAGAATCTACCCCTGCCGCACAAAAAAACGCAAAATATTTACAATGATATATATATATGTGTGTGTGTGTGTGTGTGTGTGTGTGTGTGTGTGTGTGTGTGTGTGAAAATTAACAAAGATTAACGAAACTGGTTATAAACAACCGACAATTTGAAATGATTTCTTTGAACATTATGTTTAATCGATGCATGTATTTAAGCAGATATTTTGTTTATAATCAAACAGTATTAGATATTTATTTCTACCGGCCTGATGTTTTACGATTCATTTTTTTTACGAAAATGTGTTTCATTTGGCAGGATTCGAACTTGTGACCCTATCCACATAGAGGAAGCCACCTTGTGATCTGGCGCGTCTTAGGCCTCTCGAACACGAATGACACGCCAGATCACATTTTTATATTTTTAGATAGATAGATAGATAGATAGATAGATAGATAGATAGATAGAATTATGGAGATGCATTACACAGAATATACAACTTTTTCATAGAATACATTTAAAGTGTTCACATCTTATCACTTTCTTGCAGATCTAGTTTAACTATGATGCTGCTAGAATTCACACATTTTCTGATAAGCTTCCGACTGGTAATTAGGAGCCCGAACTTTTGCGTATCGTCTTGAGATCAACAGTTGAATAATATCGGGGTTCCTGTAGTGCCATATCGCGCATGGACGGGCATCCCTTCATGAACCTCCGGTGGGCAACCCCGAGGCCACATTATGTTGCAGGCTGCGCCAGTCTCCATTCCTCACATGCTGCAAACAGTGACCGACCGATTCTACTCTAGACCGCTCTCCTCAACTAAAACACTATGAAAAAATCAAACAAAATAGCAAAAACAAAACCAGCTACTCTGAAAACGCTCAAACCTGTCTGTGTCTCTTTCACTAAAATACGAGGCATCCGCACTAACTTTTATAGCGTAGAATCTTTCCTCCAAACTAACTCACCTGATATCTTAGCCCTATGCGAACCTAACCTTGACCCTTCTATCTTCTCCTCTGAGTTTTATGTTCCTGGTTACCTTCCCCTCTTCAGGAAGGACTCCAATGTCATGGGCTTGGTGTATATGTCAGCGAACACCTCCACCTAGCTCGAGTGACATCTCTTGAATCCCTGGACCAGTCTTTCATGTGCTTCCGTCTCTCACTTCTAAGCTCAGTGAGCTATTTTTTCTTCCTCTACCGCTCCCCCTCCTCTTCTGACTGTTCAGTACTTGAAACCATCTCTGACAATATCGACAAGGCCATTTCTTCTCACCCATCTGCCCATATCTTTGTGTTTGGTAACTTTAACGCCCACCACACTAAGTGGCTGGAAAACTCTGTCACCGACCCTGCTGGTGTCCACACCATTAATTTTTCAATCTCCCAATCCCTTACGCAAGTGGTAGACTTCCTCACGCGTTTCTCCAATAGCCCTAACGGAAGGGACTCGCTACTAGACCTCTGCTTCACTTCCATCCCAAGTTCTTGCACCACCAGACAGCTCTGCCCTCTCGGAAATTCTGACCACGCCGTAGTTTCTGTCAACATCTCGTTCCACTCCACCCCTACCCAAGAAACCCAAACCCAGACTAGCAGAATATCCTACTGTTATCAAAGAGCAGACTGGGATTCGTTCCGTGACTTCCTCTGCGACGTCCCTTGGAACAATGTTTTTAGTCTTCCGTCAAAAACTGTGCATCAGAGGTCTCCTCCTGGGTTAAGGCTGGCATCGATGCTTTCATCCCTGCCAGGAAATTTCAGCTTAAATCTCATTCGTCTCCCTGGTTCTCGCCTGCTTGCTCGGCCGCCATTGCCCACCGGAATCACTTCTTCCGGCTTTATCGTAGCCACGCGTCGGAGCAAAACAGGCGCCTTTTCGCCTCAGCTCGTAATAAGTGCAAAAAGATACTTAGCGAAGCTAAGATGCTGTTTTCTGCCAGAATGAAGCAACGCATAGCATCCTCTAAGTTCGGCACCAAAGACTACTGGCGCCTCTGTAAAAGCGTGCTTAACATGAGTAAGTCCTCAATACCCCCACTAATCAACGAGTTTGAGGTCCTCACCTCCTCAGCAGACAAGGCTGAATGTTTTGCCCGTAGATTCTCGACCAACTCGTGTCTGGATTCGTCTGGAGTCTATACACCCGACTTCCCACCTAGAACAGAGGCCCAATTGAATGACGTCCACATCACGCCCTCGCTTATTTCTATCATAATCTCAAAACTTGAACCTCACAAAGCGAGTGGTGGGGATGGAATCCCAATCATAGTCTTGAAGAAATGTGCCCCTGAACTCTCCTCTGTCCTTTCTAAGCTCTACAACCTCTGCCTATCCTTCTCCTGCTTTCCGGCCTGTTGGAAGTCTTCTACTGTGGTTCCAATATTTAAGAACACTGGTGAACCCTCTGACCCCGCAAATTACCGCCCTATCAGCCTTCTTCCGATCTTTGGCAAAGTGTTCGAAGCCATTATCAACGCCGAGGTTCTTCAACATCTCACAGCACACAGGCTACTCTCGGACAAGCAATATGGCTTCCGCTTCACAAGGTCTACTGCTGATATGCTAACGACCATCACCGAGTATATATACCAGGCTCGACAACAAGAATGGTGAAGCCCAAACCGTCGCCTTGGACATCTCTAAAGCGTTCGACAGAGTATGGCATGCCGGCCTTCTACGGAAACTGCGAAGCTACGGTGTAACTGGACTTTTGTTGGACCTAATCCAGTCATTCCTCTCTAACCGCACTCTGAAGGTGGTATTAAACGGACATGCTTCTCAGAACTATCCTACAGACGCGGGTGTCCCCCAAGGCTCTATCCTAGGTCCTACGCTATTTCTAATCTACATCAATGATCTCCCCGATGCCATAACATCCCAAGTACGTATGTACGCCGATGACATCACAGTTTACTCTCGCCTCGATCAAAAATCTGGTGTTGGTGACAAGGCGAACCTCGCTGCCGACCTTGAAAAGGACCTCCAATCCGTGGTGGATTGGGGTAGGAAATGACTCGTAAAATTCAATTCTTCCAAAATTAACCACCACAGACAACTGCACCTCCCCACATTAGCATGGAACAGGCTTGCCTCCCAGAGAGTAAAACAGTACGCCTGCTTGGCCTGACACTCTCAGCGGACCTCAAGTGGAATGACTACGTCGAATCCATTGCTAAATCCGCTGCTATGAAAGTCGGCTCTCTGTGCAGGCCCCGAAATTCTTTCCGTCTGTATCTATCCTGCACATATATAAATCTACCGTCCGCCCGTGTATTGAATACTGCTGCCACATCTGGTCGGGTGCCCCTGCTATTCTCCTCGGGCTTCTTGACAAAATACAGCGGAGAATCTGTAATATGATCGATACCGACTTAGCTGACCGCCTGCAGTCACTCTCTCACCGGCGTGACGTGGCTTCCCTGTGCCTCGTCTGTAAGTACTTTCACAGCTTCTGCTCGGATGAACTTAAATCTCTGGTGACCCCCTAGGTGTGAATTTGCACGAGATACTAGATTAGCAACTAGGTCCCACTCCTTTTCAGTGAAACCGATGAAATGTAACCGTAATTTCTACTCCAACAGCTTCTTTTCTCGCACTTCCCGCCTGTGGAATTCCCTTCTGCATGCTTGCTTCCCCGACGGCTACAACCTCCAGGAGTTTAAATGTAAGGTCACTAGACACCTCCTAACACACTAACTTGCACCTATTCCCTCCAACGCTCTCCCTATGTACATCCTAACTCGTCTATCACCCTCCCTCTGACATTTCCTATACCCAATCGCTCTATGTGACCCCCTGCGCTATAGGGGCAGTGGACTGCCTTGTTTGGGGTGATATGATTAAAAAAATAAAAATAAAATAAAAAATAAAAAAAATAAAAGAATCAAAGCTAAAATTCGACAAAACTGGACGATTTCATGTTTAGTCAGCAACAACCAACACTCAACTTAGAGAGCAAAATATTTAACGAGGAAGCAATGTTATACTTTTGAATCTGTGAAGAGAATGACTTGCATAAAGATTCCTCCTCATACAAACATAAATATTGACATTTATGATTTTAACAATAGTTGATTGATGTGGCTTTTTCGCACGTACATGTACGTTGTCATACCCAGAAATATTGTTTAGTATATCGTCCACTGGACAATGCATTGAAAGTTTTAATTTTCTGCATTTGGGTTGATCCGAACACGGATCTACATCGGCGAATTCTACACACATCGTACATTTCTTTAATGTGTTTAATGAATAGAAGAAACACATTTTCTGAGGCAGTGATCGAAACCATTTTGTTGCGTGATGCCAGACGTTTGATGCGAAAATGAAGAATTTGTAAAAAGTTGAAACGAATAAATATTCAAATTGGGCTGGCATTTTCTAAGAGACAAAACATACAAAGACTAGTAAAAAACTTACAAACATCCGCAAAACACGCACAATCTCTCTCTCTCTCTCTCTCTCTCTCCACACACACACACACACACACACACACACATATATATATATATATATATATATATATATATAGCAATATTTTGAAGAGAGGTACACAGAAAACAGATAAAGAATTCGGTTCTTTTAAATCGATATCTTCGTCTGACCTAATCGGATGTTTAACAATAAAATCGACCTGCCTACATTTACTTAAATGATAAGTATAGAGTTCGATTATTTTTTATAAGAAAAATGCAAAGCCAAATGGCAGATAAGTTCTCATTTACCAATCGAAAATTATCAGTTACAGCGTTATTAAACAAACACCCGAACAAATGTATATTAAGTCTTTAGTTATGTTTGTTTGTTTTCCCCAATAGCGACGTTGTTTTATTCGACTGACCCATTCTGGAAGTCTTCTCATCATTAATTTTTATCACATGCAAAGACTTGTGATTGTAAACGCCTCTGTAATATTGTCTCAAATTCTTTTTCACCGAATCGTCTTTTTGTTTCTCAGCCTCTTCTTTTCTTCTACGCGTCGATATCCACCAATAAACGAGAATTACTTTTTGGTTTTCACAAGGAAAACCGCCATAAGGAGAGCCTGATTTGTTTAATTTTTGGTGGAGCAAATTACAAATAATCTTTAAACAAATATCTATATTCCTAAAATAAACCCTTACTCTTGAAAATCACATTTCAAATAAACAGTCTTTTCTCTACATGTCAACTATGATACAATTACATTAATTATATTTTGCTGTCGTATTTTTGAAGACAAAGTTTTTAATACTGTTGTAATTTTTTATGCCTATAAGGAAAGGGGAGGCTTCGTTGTTTGTTTGTTTTTTCTACTTTAATTTATTAACAGTAATGATTATCGTTTATAACCGTTGGTGTATGACTATCATTTCTTTTTTATTAGTTAATGTTCTGCCGAAAAATAATAATGTCCTTGAAAAAAATATATATAATCGACTTCTCGTAGACTTTTCTTTTATGAAAACTCACCAGGAACATAGTGTTTTTTTCTACGTAAATCTATTAAATAAAAAAGAAAGGCATTTCGATGTTACAAAACCAGAAAAATAGTTTTTATATTCCCAATATTTTAGCTTTAAATTACTATTATTTTTATTTAAAACACGTTATAATCTTTATGACAGCAGATGCAATTGTAGGAATTCCAATTATTGTCCACTACATAAAAATTGGCTAACTAATTCCTTAGTTTATTCTTGCACAATTTCTACACTTGAAAATCATAGAATTAAAAAATTATATATCGAGAGTTCTAAAAACTCGTTTTAAACCCGCTGGCACGAGCATGAACATGTACTATCTCTCAATAATAGTACTTCGTAAATACGTTTGAAGTTTAAAAGATACAAACAAAACTCCTGCTGTTAAATGGAAATTAATTAGAAAGGCTCGAACTTGTAATTCCCTATATACACCATGTTATCTTTGTCTTAATGAGGAGTTAAAATTCGTCAGATTTAAAGACATGATTAGTTTATTAAATCAAAGAAATGAACTTACTGTTAACTGTAAACATAGTTTACCATTTACCTTACAATATGGGTAGTAATATTATGAATAACTATAGAGTATTCTCATCGACGCCATTTATTATTTACCCTTATGTGCTACGTATTAAATCTTGCATAGATTCTCAAGTTAATATTCACTAAGTTTTTAATCTGACATAGATTTAGTCAGCCAGTTAAATGCCAAACGTGATACCCGCTTGGGCGATCATGTCTCGAAAGAGACAGGACTGACTAGGTAGAAATTTTCTCGCAGTAGATTGCCATTACGTTCTTCGGAAGACTGGGTTCCAACTAATCTGCCCTGCTATTAAATCCATAACTGGAGGGAAGAGGCGGATTAATACATTCCCCAGGGGTATTTGCACGTAAGTGAATGCAACGAATTCAACTGGAATTCGAACTCGGCTCTCCGATTTCTCGTTCCGAGCCGATATCCACTGCACCACAACGCACATTGCATCGATTATCATGTTAATATTTGCTAGGTATTTATTGTAGCATGCATTTTCAACTTATATAGTGGCTAGGTATTTAATGTAGCATACATCGTCAAGTTAATATTAAATAGTTATGATTCCTTGGTCATTAATTTGACATTGTCTCTGGATTCGTTATAATTATCTAAGTTAATTTGTATGTATATATGTATTTTTGCATGTTTGTATCTACTTGTATATATATATATATATATATATATATATATATATATATAAGTACATGAGTTTATCTATGTATAAATGCATGTATGCAGGTGTTCATATGCGTTTATGTATTAGTGTGCGTATAGATATATTGATTTACATATATGCGTATATGTGTTTATGTAAATATATGTATATATGTGTGTGTATACGTACTTTTGTTTCTGCATGTCTGTGTATATGTGTGTGGGTGTTTCCATGTAAATGTGTGTGTATGTATACATATAGATTTGTATAAATTGATTTGTGCATGTGACTTTATTTGCATATGCTGCTTTGTGACCTTTTTACGGGGGTGCGTAATTTGGTTTAGGCATTTGAATTTGCATGAATATATTTCGTACATTTAATCATATTTATATGTTTGTGCACTGGAATTTGACTGTGTTTGACTTGAAATCTATATAACTCTCTTCCTTTTCCACCTTATTATCTGAATTCAGACTTCCATGATTCTGATGTTTGCAATGCCTACAAACACTTCTTACAACAGCATTGATTTTAATGAATAAATTGACACGTCGCTAAAATATAGTTAAATACATCTGTATGTATATGTGTGTATATCTATAGTGCTGTCATATATATATATATATATATATATATATATATATAGCATAATGATGATCCACGTATACTGTTTAATATGTATAGGAACAACTACTAAAACGTTGTAAGTTAAAAATGTATTTTTGACAGTATTTATTTATTTCAATTGTCATATATATATATATATATATATATATATATATATATATATATATATATTTGATATTTCAGACCGGCCTCGGCCTTTCATCAGAAACAAATGATTTTAAAATCATTTGTTTCTGATGAAAGGCCGAGGCCGGTCTGAAATATGATAATAGAAATAAATACTGTCAGAAAAATACATTTTTAACTTTCAACTTTTTAGTAGTTTTTCATATATATATATATATATATATGTGTGTGTGTGTGTGTGTATGTGTGTGTGTGTGTGTATTGCTGTCATATACAGTCAGGTGCCCCTGCTGTTCATCTCAGGGTTCTTGACAGGCTCCAAAGGAGAATCAGTAATGTGATAGGTACCGACTTGGCGGCTCAACTCCAGCCGCTTTCTCACCGACGGAATGTGGCTTCCCTCTGTCTGTTCTTTAAATATCATCATGGTTTCTGCTCCGACGAACTTAAATCACAGGTGCCCCTGTCAGAGAGGTTTACTCGTGCAACCAGACTGACAACTGGATCCCACCCATGCACAGTTAGATCAACCAAATGCAGACGACAATTATACTCCATCAGCTTCTTTTCTCGCACTTCCCGCCTGTGGAACTCGCTTCCATATTCTTGCTTTCCTTACGGTTACAACCTCCAGGAATTTAAATGCAATGCAATGTCAATACCCATCTCTTAACCACTTGACTCTAATTCTTTCTACACTACCCTGTATATCCTTTCCTTTCTCTCCACCTTTGCAACTGTCATCACACCTGTATTCCCATTTCTCTCCACCTTTGCAACTGTCATCACACCTTGGGTTGCTCCTTTCTAACTGGTTCGTCTTTTTAATCGGTCCTACCTTAGCATCTTGACCACAGTCAATTTCCTACGGACGTGATTCGCCTTCGCTCAGTCTCTTCTACAAATATTTTCACAGCAAGAGCTCTGACGAGCTTTGCGCTCTTGTGCCCCGACCACATAAATTTAGGAGTGCTACTACATTCGGATGTAAATCCCAACCCTTTTATCATTAAATGCAGACGCTACTCCTTCTCAAAAAGGTTAATATCGCACACCTTCCGCTTGTGGAACACCTTAATTCAATGATAGCTACAATATAAAAGAATTTTAATGCAATCTTTAATGTTTGAGACCCAGTATATTAAATCCAGACAAATTCCTATCTGTAAACAGATATATATATATATATATGTATATATATATATATATATATATATATATATATATATATATATATACTAGCAGTATAGCCCGGCGTTGCTCGGGCGTAATGAAAGCTTTAAAATTAATCCATGGTTCTGGAGCTCAGACTCAGCCTAAAGAATATTTGTGTGAAGTTTGGTGAAAATCGGATAAAAATTGTGGATTTGTATAAAGGACATACAGACAGATAAACAGACACACACAAACATCTTGCCTTTCATATATATATATATATATATATATATATATTAATATATTATCCATATTATCTTGCCTTTTATATATATATATATATATATATATATATATATGTATGTATATATATATATTATCGATTTTCTGCACTATTGTAAGAACTGCAACCTTGAAACTTCTGAATATCGTTTCTTATGTCTTTGTCTATGTTATATCAAATTTGATTAAAATCGGACCACTCCTTCTATAACCCGATTTTTTATTATCGATTTTCAATATTTATCGGAGGTACCTCGACACAAAACCTAACTAAGAACACTCGCAAATGCTTCTAGTACAACTGTCTAAATTTTCAAGAAATTCAGTTCAGCCGTTTCGGAGTCTATAGGTAACGGATAAACACACAGAGACATACACACACAAAGTTCCATTTATAAATAAGTTTAGGTAGATAGATAGAGTTATAAATTCATTTGATACGCATGTTATTGTGCAGTATTACCAAAGGAATCATTCTATTTTCATTTACAATTATTCACTTGGCAATAAATACTAAAACATAGTATGAAATACATCATTTTTTAAACACTGGGGTAGCCTAATAATTGTGACCGGTAGTGTATGTAACAAAAAATTGTTTTACTTAATTTAAACATTCTTGAACTCTTACACGGCATGCTCTTGTTATAGTTATTATCTTATTGATTATTAGTGTTAATGGCATTGTGTACTCGACAATTTCCTCACCGACAGAGAAAAGACAGAGATGTGGTTCTACAGAAGTATAGTGAGAATTTTATGGACGCAACACGTGAACAACGGGAAAAGATAACAAAAATGACACTCAGAATCATAAGGAGATGGTTAATGTGTCTGAAACACATAGTTTAGGAAAGACAGCTTAGTGAATTTGAAACGCACAAGGCTTATTGACTCAAAGAAGAACAGATGGAAACAGTGAGTTAAGTCAGTCAGTTCAGTGCCATACGTGATACACGCTTGGGCGATCATGTCTCGAATGAGACATGACTGACTGGGCAGAAGATTATCCCGCAGTAGGTTGCCATTGCTTTCTGCGATAGACTGATTGCCGACCAAGGCTATAGAACCCAATCTGTCCTGTTATTTAACCCATAACTGGACGGAATAGACGGATTAATACTTTTCCCAAGGGTATTCCACTGGAATTCGAACTCGGCTCCCCGGTTTCTCGTTCCGAGCCGATATCCACTGTACCACAACGCACATCCTGTGAGTTAAGTACTTGTGCAAATTGATGGCAGGATAATTCGTGGACAAGCATTGCTCAGAGCTACAAAAGATAAAATGTTGTGGAGAGCCATGATCGCCTACGTCCTGAAAGATACATGGCACAAAAAAATGAGTGATTTATTTCTGCAGTTTATTTAAAGTCAGAAAATATTTTTAGAATGTTTTAAATAGAATAATACTTGTACTGATAGTAATCTTATAAATTAACCCATAGCTAGGGGGAGAAGATACGGATTTATAAAATTTCCAACGATATTTGTGTGTAAATGAATAAAACAATGCTAAATGAATTAGAATTGGAACTCAGATCATCGTTTTGCTATTCCGAGCCGTTATCCATTACATCATCCGCCCATTTAAGCCTAGTATTTACAAGTGGTGTCCCTATCTAGGTACTGACCGGGCTGGACATTGCTTAACTTCAGTGAGCGTACGTGAATCGGTGTTTGAGATTGACATCGTCGTTAGCTCCGTAAGAAAAATATAATTTATTGTACGTCATGAATGAAGTATGAATTATGAATCAAGGATATTCATTATTATATATATATATATATTATGCTCTCAGTACGATTGAGCTCTCTAGAAAAGAAAATTTTAAAAAAATAGTTACCACTTCTGCGATATATGCGTTACTCTTCAAATGAATTGAGTTCTTTCAGTGAGTGGCGTGTGTATATACTGCTTATATACAACACGTTAAATTTTCCATTCTCTGATTCCATGCGCCTATGGCTTAGTGTGTAGCGACACCAATCGGTCGAGTTTCGATCCCAACCAGAAGCAAGTGGATGTGTCTAGCCACACTGATGAGCTGTGATACAGGGAAACAGGCTTGCATGTGGATGGCTAATATATATATATATATATATATATATATATATATATATATATATATATATGAATTGGTTAGTTACTTAGTTTTTGGTCATAATAAAATTAGACCAGTATACATTTCTATAAAAAAGTGTGCAATACAATTATATTGTAGAACTTTTGAATATTATTAGTTTGTAAACGAGTTATTACGCGACCTAGGTTTCTACCATGAGTGGTGTCTTCAGGCGATTTGCAAATTGCCTGAATACACCACTCATAGTAGAAACCTAGGTCGCGTAATATCTCTTTTACAAACTAATAATATATATATATATATATATATATATATATATATATATATATAAAGAGAGAGAGAGAGAGAGAGAGAGAGAGAGAGATAATGTCGTATAGTCGGGTTTTGATAACATCAGCTTCAGACGTTGCTAAGACTAAGATAGTTTGGTTATATAGTTGAGTATTCTGTATTTCAGACTAAAATTTCAACTAAGAGCAAAAGGAGTAATCTAATTGTCTGTTAACATTCTTGTCTTGGTTTCACATTTAATTATTGTGGCTTGCAAATTCTTTCTTGCATTCCAGATCGAAATATGATAAAAAGAAAGCAAATGTTTAACAAAGAACAAAAAACATATTGATTATTTCACGAAGATGTTCGATTCAAACATTTGCACATACCCGACCGGTGGTGTGTCTATAGAGTTTGTGAGACAAATTGCGATGCAATACAAACACCAACAGAATCTGGAAAGTAGTTGAATACTGTTTAACGACTGCGGCTCGATGTGTGTGTCGGTAGCCGGTTGTATGACCGTTATGTGTTACCTTTCAATTATTTTAAACAGTCGAAAAGAGAATTGGCCGCGAGAGTTAAGGACGCCGGCGCTGGTGAGCGTCTTTTCCGACAAGTGGTCTTCCATGCCCTCGACTCGATGCACCCGCCCACCGATAAACGTCGTTGAACTGATCGCATCAATCCTTCCCTCGCCTACACGAGCTTCCCTATCGGACTTGTGTGTGTCCATGAGTCATATTTGGTCAGTGTTATTTTTGGCCAATTCACCATTTGAGCATTTAATTTGCTAAGCCTCTTTTTTTCGTTATGTGTCCCCGAATTATAAGCTGTCTCCTCTGATTGCTAACTATATTTTTTGTAATTCTTATTCCTAGAATATATTCGTTTATCACGACGGTTAATAATATAAATGGGTTTTATATATGTAAACAAAAACACTGCAAAAATGAAAAGGAAATAATGCATTTCGTATTGTGTCGTGTTGTGTTGTTCTACGATACTGTATTTCTAGTCAACTTCTGTCTGTCTCTTTATTTTACTACAGAAATTATATCTTTTCTGCTCAACATATGCAAATAGGTAAAACCCTATTTACCAATCCACTATAGTTTGTAGCCGTAGGGAGCTGGTTAGTCTTTCTTTGATTCGGCCTTGTGTCATACATAACCGAATTCCCTACACCTTACAATTTTTATGCGGAATTATCATCAGAAGGTTTTCATCATCAGAAGGTTATTTGTCGGCAGATTGGAGAATGTGGAATTGTTTGGAATAGCGTAAAAAGAATAAAATATACATTTTTCGTGTTAAAATAGAAATTTATTAAAAGGATGAATAACATAAGTTGTAGAAGTTAATGTGCAATTAGAAACATTCTTAAGAAGTTGAGGGTAGAGTTCGTACAAAATGTTCTAGTAGTAATTGCTGAAAGAGATAAGGAGAAAGAGAAAGAGGACAAATGTCCGAGTTGAACTGAAGCTTCTCTCGTTACATTTTAGCGGTGTCCCGAGCTGCTACCATCTCTGACTCTTGACTGACGCCGAGGTCATTTATATAATCCTTTTGAATTTCGCACTGGATCGCTAAGTCCTTTCAAGTCTTACAAGTCGCTCCCATTGGTCAAAAATCATTTTAACACCTACTTGCGAAATCTGGTTTCGACTTTTTCGTTAAGAAGATTGCCAATCCTTTTCTAGTTGGGAAAACCCGGATTTCACGCGTCATTGTGAATTTTTGTAAAAGTGAAGAAGGTTGATTTTAATTAATTTCTTAGTCGCTACAAGTTTATATATTCAGACTTGGTATCAAATAAAATCAGCTTTTGAAAAACATTTTTTATATTAATTTGCATTTAAGTATTTTGTAAGTTAAAATCGCATCAGGTTTATATTTAATACTGTTTAGTAGCCGCTGCTTACGCTGTCTTTCTTCATTGATACACTTCATTGATACTCTCCATTGATACTCTTCATTGATACTCTTCATTGATACTCTCCATTTATACTCTTCATTGATACTCTTCATTGATACTCTCCATTTATACTCTTCATTGATACTCTTCATTGATACTCTCCATTTATACTCTTCATTGATACTCTTCATTGATACTCTCCATTTATACTCTTCATTGATACTCTTCATTGATACTCTCCATTTATACTCTTCATTGATACTCTTCATTGATACTCTTCATTGATACTCTCTATTTATACCGGAATAAGCACCGCATTTCGTGTATCAATTCTCATTTCAAATTTGACCTCATGTGTTCTTCTATTTTTGTCCAAATTTAATGTTATCTACTGATGTATCCCGAAAAGGAATACAGTGTAAATAGATCAGTTGAAGAATGGAACTCCACACCAGGAATAAGAAACACAGATTTATTGTACTAAGGTACAATTAACAATAATACACATATAGGCAAGCCACGGGTTGGAGTGGAGTCGACTATCGAATAGTGAATGCCTTCGCCTAAGACCTTTCCATCTTTGTCCCGATTTTTAACTGATATATCCCGAAAAGGAATACAGTATAAAAAGATCAGTTGAAGAATGGAACTCGACACCAGAAATAAGAAACACAGATTTATTGTACTAAGGTACAATTAACAATAATACACATATAGGCAAGCCACGGGTTGGAGGGGAGTGGACTATCGAATAGTGAATGCCTTCGCCTAAGACCTTTCCATCTTTGTCCCGATTTTTAAATGATATATCCCGAAAAGGAATACAGTATAAAAAGATCAGTTGAAGAATGGAACTCGACACCAGAAATAAGAAACACAGATTTATTGTACTAAGGTACAATTAACAATAATACACATATGGGCAAGCCACGGGTTGGAGGGGAGTGGACTATCGAATAGTGAATGCCTTCGCCTAAGACCTTTCCACCTTTGTCCCGATTTTTAACTGATATATCCCGAAAAGGAATACAGTATAAAAAGATCAGTTGAAGAATGGAACTCGACACCAGAAATAAGAAACACAGATTTATTGTACTAAGGTACAATTAACAATAATACACATATGGGCAAGCCACGGGTTGGAGGGGAGTGGACTATCGAATAGTGAATGCCTTCGCCTAAGACCTTTCCATCTTTGTCCCGATTTTTAACTGATATATCCCGAAAAGGAATACAGTATAAAAAGATCAGTTGAAGAATGGAACTCGACACCAGAAATACGAAACACAGATTTATTGTACTAAGGTACAATTAACAATAATACACATATAGGCAAGCCACGGGTTGGAGGGGAGTGGACTATCGAATAGTGAATGCCTTCGCCTAAGACCTTTCCATCTTTGTCCCGATTTTTAACTGATATATCTCGAAAAGGAATACAGTAATAAAAGATCAGTTGAAGAATGGAACTCCACACCAGGAATAAGAACACAGATTTATTGTACTAAGGTACAATTAACAATAATACACATATAGGCAAGCCACGGGTTGGAGGGGAGGGACTATCGAATAGTGAATGCCTGCCTAAGACCTTTCCATCTTTGTCCCGATTTTTACCCGATATATCCCGAAAAGGAATACAGTATAAAAAGATCAGTTGAAGAATGGAACTCCACAATAGAATAAGAAATACAGATTTATTGTACTAAGGTACAATTAACAATAATACACATATAGGCAAGCCACGGGTTGGAGGGGAGTGGACTATCGAATAGTGAATGCCTTCGCCTAAGACCTTCCATTCTTTTGTCCCGATTTAACTGATATATCCCGAAAAGGAATACAGTATAAAAAGATCAGTTGAAGAATGGAACTCCACACCAGGAATAAGAAACACAGATTTATTGTACTAAGGTACAATTAACAATAATACACATATAGGCAAGCCACGGGTTGGAGGGGAGTGGACTATCGAATAGTGAATGCCTTCGCTAAGACCTTTCCATCTTTGTCCCGATTTTTAACTGATATATCCCGAAAGGAATACAGTATAAAAAGATCAGTTGAAGAATGGAACTCCACACCAGGAATAAGAAACACAGGATTTATTGTACTAAGGTACAATTAACAATAATACACATATAGGCAAGCCACGGGCTGGAGGGAGGACTATCGAATAGTGAATGCCTTCGCCTAAGACCTTTCCATCTTTGTCCCGATTTAACTGATATATCCCGAAAAGGAATACAGTATAAAAAGATCAGTTGAAGAATGGAACTCCACACCAGGAATAAGAACACAGATTTATTGTACTAAGGTACAATTAACAATAATACATATAGGCAGTTTTCACGGTTGGAGGGGAGGACTATCGAATAGTGAATGCCTCTGCTTAAGACCTTTCCATCTTGTCCTGATTTTTAACTGGATATATCCCGAAAAGGAATACAGTATAAAAAGATCAGTTGAAGAATGAACTCACACCAGGAATAAGAAACACAGATTGTTGTACCAAGGTACAATTAACAATAATACACATATAGGCAAGCCACGGGCTGAGGGGGAGTGGACTATCGAATAGTGAATGCCTCTGCCTAAGACCTTTCCATCTTTGTCCCGATTTTAACTTGATATATCCTGAAAAGGAATACAGTATAAAAAGATCAGTTGAAGAATGGAACCCACACCAGGAATAAGAAACACAGATTTATTGTACTAAGGTACAATTAACAATATACATATAGGCAAGCCACGGTTGCAGGGGAGTGGACTATCGAATAGTGAATGCCTTTGCCTAAGACCTTTCCATCTTGTCCTGATTTTTAACTGATATCCTGAAAAAAGGAATACAGTATAAAAAGATCAGTTGGTAGAATGGACGACACCAGGAATAAGAAACACAGATTTATTGTACTATGCAATTAACAATAATACACATATAGGCAAGCCACGGGTTGGAGGGGAGTGGACTATCGAATAGTGAATGTCACGTCTAAGACCTTTCCATCTTTGTCCTGATTTTTAACTGATATATCCCGAAAAGGAATACAGTAATAAAAGATCAAAGGAAGAATGGAACTCCACAACTCAGGAATAAAACACAGATTTATTGTACTAAGGTACAATTAACAATAATACACATATAGGCAAGCCACGGGTTGGAGGGGAGTGGACTATCGAATAGTGAATGCCTTCGCCTAAGACCTTTCCATCTTGTCCCGATTTTTAACTGATATATCCCGAAAAGGAATACAGTATAAAAAGATCAGTTGAAGAATGGAACTCCACACCAGGAATAAGAAACACAGATTTATTGTACTAAGGTACAATTAACAATAATACACATATAGGCAAGCCACGGTTGGAGGGGAGTGGACTATCGAATAGTGAATGCTCTTCGCCTAAGACCTTTCCATCTTTTGTCCCGATTTAACTGATATATCCCGAAAGGAATACAGTAATAAAAGATCAGTTGAATAATGTAACTCCACACCAGGAATAAGAAACACAGATTTATTGTACTAAGGTACAATTAACAATAATACACATATAGGCAAGCCACGGGTTGGAGGGGAGTGGACTATCGAATAGTGAATGCCTTCGCCTAAGACCTTTCCATCTTTGTCCCGATTTTTAACTGATATATCCCGAAAAGGAATACAGTATAAAAAGATCAGTTGAAGAATGGAACTCCACACCAGGAATAAGAAACACAGATTTATTGTACTAAGGTACAATTAACAATAATACACATATAGGCAAGCCACGGGTTGGAGGGGAGTGGACTATCGAATAGTGAATGCCTTCGCCAAAGACCTTTCCATCTTTGTCCCGATTTTTAACTGATATATCCCGAAAAGGAATACAGTATAAAAAGATCAGTTGAAGAATGGAACTCCACACCAGGAATAAGAAACACAGATTTATTGTACTAAGGTACAATTAACAATAATACACATATAGGCAAGCCACGGGTTGGAGGGGAGTGGACTATCGAATAGTGAATGCCTTCGCCTAAGACCTTTCCATCTTTGTCCCGATTTTTAACTGATATATCCCGAAAAGGAATACAGTATAAAAAGATCAGTTGAAGAATGGAACTCCACACCAGGAATAAGAAACACAGATTTATTGTACTAAGGTACAATTAACAATAATACACATATAGGCAAGCCACGGGTTGGAGGGGAGTGGACTATCGAATAGTGAATGCCTTCGCCTAAGACCTTTCCATCTTTGTCCCGATTTTTAACTGATATATCCCGAAAAGGAATACAGTAATAAAAGATCAGTTGAAGAATGGAACTCCACACCAGGAATAAGAAACACAGATTTATTGTACTAAGGTACAATTAACAATAATACACATATAGGCAAGCCACGGGTTGGAGGGGAGTGGACTATCGAATAGTGAATGCCTTCGCCTAAGACCTTTCCATCTTTGTCCCGATTTTTAACTGATATATCCCGAAAAGGAATACAGTATAAAAAGATCAGTTGAAGAATGGAACTCCACACCAGGAATAAGAAACACAGATTTATTGTACTAAGGTACAATTAACAATAATACACATATAGGCAAGCCACGGGTTGGAGGGGAGTGGACTATCGAATAGTGAATGCCTTCGCCTAAGACCTTTCCATCTTTGTCCCGATTTTTAACTGATATATCCCGAAAAGGAATACAGTATAAAAAGATCAGTTGAAGAATGGAACTCCACACCAGGAATAAGAAACACAGATTTATTGTACTAAGGTACAATTAACAATAATACACATATAGGCAAGCCACGGGTTGGAGGGGAGTGGACTATCGAATAGTGAATGCCTTTGCCTAAGACATTTCCATCTTTGTCCCGATTTTTAACTGATTTATCCCGAAAAGGAATACAGTATAAAAAGATCAGTTGAAAAATGGAACTCCACACCAGGAATAAGAAACACAGATTTATTGTACTAAGGTACAATTAACAATAATACACATATAGGCAAGCCACGGGTTGGAGGGGAGTGGACTATCGAATAGTGAATGCCTTCAACGTTTAGACCTTTCCATTCTTTTAACGTCCCGATTTTTAACTGATATATCCAAAAGGAATACAGTATAAAAGATCAGTTGAAGAATGGAACTCCACACCAGGAATAAGAACACAGATTTATTGTACTAAGGTACAATTAACAATAATACACATATAGGCAAGCCACGGGTTGGAGGGGGAGTGGACTATCGAATAGTGAATGCCTTCGCCTAAGACCTTTCCATTTTGTTCCGATTTTTAACTGATATATCCTGAAAAGGGAATACAGTATAAAAAAGATCAGTTGAAGAATGAACCCACACCAGGAATAAGAACACAGATTTATTGTACTAAGGTACAATTAACAATACTACACATATAGGCAAGCCACGGTTGGAGAGAGGACTATCGAATAGTGAATGCCTTTGCCTAAGACCTTTCCATCTTTGTCCCGATTTTTAACTGATTTATCCCGAAAAGGAATACAGTATAAAAAGATCAGTTGAAAAAATGGAACCTACACCAGGAATAAGAAACACAGATTTATTGTACTAAGGTACAATTAACAATAATACACATATAGGCAAGCCACGGGTTGGAGGGGAGTGGACTATCGAATAGTGAATGCCTGCCTAGGACCTTCCATCTTTGTCCCGATTTTTAACTGATATATCCCGAAAAGGAATACAGTATAAAAAGATCAGTTGAAGAATGGAACTCCACACCAGGAATAAGAACACAGACTTTATTGTACTAAGGTACAATTAACAATAATACACATATAGGCAAGCCACGGGTTGGAGGGGAGTGGACTATCGAATAGTGAATGCCTTCGCCTAAGACCTTTCCATTTAACCTGATTTTTAACTGATATATCCCGAAAAGGAATACAGTATAAAAAGATCAGTTGAAGAATGGAACTCCACACCAGGAATAAGAAACACAGATTTATTGTACTAAGGTACAATTAACAATAATACACATATAGGGCAAGCTACGGGTTGGAGGGGAGTGGACTATCGAATAGTGAATGCCTTTGCCTAAGACCTTTCCATCTTTGTCCTGATTTTTAACTGATATATCCCGAAAAGGAATACAGTATAAAAAGATCAGTTGAAGAATGAACCCACACCAGGAATAAGAAATGATGAT
This sequence comes from Ascarosepion bandense, assembly GCA_037127315.1. Taxonomy (NCBI): domain Eukaryota; kingdom Metazoa; phylum Mollusca; class Cephalopoda; order Sepiida; family Sepiidae; genus Ascarosepion; species Ascarosepion bandense. The sequence goes on along the minus strand of JBBBDQ010001220.1, from coordinate 238,562 downwards.
TTACTTTGTACAAGGTACAATTAACAATAATACATATATAGGCAAGCCACGGCTGGAGGGGAGTGGACTATCGAATAGTGAATGCCTTCGTTTAAGACCTTTCCATCTTTTTGTCCCGATTTTTAACTGATATATCCCGAAAAGGAATACAGTATAAAAAGATCAGTTGAAGAATGGAACTCCACACCAGAATAAGAACATTATGATTTATTGTACTAAGGTACAATTAACAATAATACACATATAGGGCAAAACACGGGTTGGAGGGGAGGACTATCGAATAGTGAATGCCTTCGCCTAAGACCTTTCCATCTTGTCCCGATTTTTAACTGATATATCCCGATAAGGAATACAGTAATAAAAGATCAGCTTAAGAATGGAACTCCACACCAGGAATAAGAAATATGTGGATTTATTGTACTAAGGTACAATTAATAATAATACACATATAGGCAAGCCACGGGGTTGAGTGGATGGACTATCGAATAGTGAATGCCTTCGACTAAGACCTTTCCATCTTTGTCCCGATTTTTAACTGATATATCCCGAAAAGGAATACAGTAATAAAAGATCAGTTGAAGAATGAACTCCACACCAGGAATAAGAAATTACGATTTATTGTACTAAGGTACAATTAACAATAATACACATATAGGCAAGCCACGGGTTGGAGGGGAGGACTATCGAATAGTGAATGCTTTCGCCTAAGACCTTTCCATCTTTGTCCCGATTTTTAACTGATATATCCCGAAAAGGAATACAGTATAAAAAGATCAGTTGAAGAATGGAACTCCACACCAGGAATAAGAACACAGATTTATTGTACTAAGGTACAATTAACAATACTACACATATAGGCAAGCCACGGGTTGAGGGGGAGTGGACTATCGAATAGTGAATGCCTTCGCCTAAGACCTTTTCCACTTGTCTCGATTTTTAACTGATATATCCCGAAAAGGAATACAGTATAAAAAGATCATTGAAGAATGGAACTCCACACCAGGAATAAGAACACAGATTTATTGTACTAAGGTACAATTAACAATAATACACATATAGGCAAGCCACGGGTTGGAGGGGAGTGACTATCGAATAGTGAATGCCTCTGTTTCCAAGACCTTCCCATCTTTGTCCCGATTTTTAACTGATACATCCCGAAAAGGAATACAGTATAAAAAGATCAGTTGAAGAATGGAACTCCACACCAGGAATAAGAAACACGTAGATTTATTGTACTGGCACAATTAACAATAATACATATATAGGCAAGCCACGGGTTGAGGAGTGGACTATCGAATAGTGAATGCCTTCGCCTAAGACCTTTCCATCTTTGTCCCGATTTTTAACTGATATATCCCGAAAAGGAATACAGTATAAAAAGATCAGTTGAAGAATGGAACTCCACACCAGGAATAAGAACACAGATTTATTGTACTAAGGTACAATTAACAATAATACACATATAGGCAAAACACGGGTTGGAGGGGGAGTGACTATCGAATAGTGAATGCCTTCGCCTAAGACCTTTCCATCTTTGTCCCGATTTTTAACTGATATATCCCGATAAGGAATACAGTAATAAAAGATCAGTTGAAGAATGGAACTCACACCAGGAATAAGAACACAGATTTATTGTACTAAGGTACAATTACTAATAATACACATATAGGCAAGCCACGGGTTGAGGAGGACTATCGAATAGTGAATGCCTTCGACTAAGACCTTTCCATCTTTGTCCCGATTTTTAACTGATATATCCCGGAAGTAAATACAGTAATAAAAGATCAGTTGAATATACCGGAACTCATTGTGAATAAGAAACACAGATTTATTGTACTAAGGTACAATTAACAATAATACACATATAGGCAAGCCACGTTGAGGAGGCGGACTATCGAATAGTGGAATGCCTTCGTCTAAGACCTTTCCATCTTTGTCCCGATTTTTAACTGATATATCCCGAAAAGGAATACAGACAAAAGATCAGTTGAAGAATGGAACCCGCCAATTCAGGAATAAGAAACACAGATTTATTGCACCAAGGTACAATTAACAATAATACACATATAGGCAAGCCACGGGTTGGAGGGAGTGGACTATAGAATAGTGAATGCCTTCGCCTAAGACCTTTCCATCTTTGTCCCGATTTTTAACTGATATATCCCGAAAAGGAATAAGTAAAAAGACTGGGGCTGAAGAATGGAACTCCACACCAGGAATAAGAAACACAGATTTATTGTACTAAGGTACAATTAACAATAATACACATATAGGCAAGCCACGGGTTGGAGGGGAGGACTATCGAATAGTGAATGCCTTCGCCTAAGACCTTTCCATCTTTGTCCCGATTTTTAACTGATATATCCTGAAAAGGAATACAGTATTAAAAGATCAGTTGAAGAATGGAACTCCACACCAGGAATAAGAAACACAGATTTATTGTAATTAAGGTACAATTAACAATAATACACATATAGGCAAGCCACGTTTGAGGGGAGTGGACTATCGAATAGTGAATGCCTTCGCCTAAGACCTTTCCATCTTTGTCCTGATTTTTAACTGATATATCCCGAAAAGGAATACAGTAATAAAAGATCAGTTGAAGAATGAACCCACACCAGGAATAAGAAACACAGATTTATTGTACTAAGGTACAATTAACAATAATACACATATAGGCAAGCCACGGGTTGGAGGGGGAGTGGACTATCGAATAGTGAATGCCTCGCCTAAGACCTTTCCATCTTTGTCCCGATTTTTAACCGATATATCCCGAAAAGGAATACAGTAATAAAAGATCAGTTGAAGAATAACCCACACCAGGAATAAGAACACAGATTTATTGTACTAAGGTACAATTAACAATAATACACATATAGCAAGCCACGGGTTGAGGGGATGGACTATCGAATAGTGAATGCCTTCGCCTAAGACCTTTCCATCCTTGTCCCGATTTTTAACTGGATATATCCCGAAAAGGAATACAGAAGATCAGTTGAAGAATGCAAACCCACACCAGGAATAAGGAAACACAGATTTATTGCGCTAAGGTACAATTAACAATAATACACATATAGGCAAGCCACGGGTTGGAGTAGAGTCGATCATCGAATAGTGAATGCCTTCGCTCAAGACCTTTCCATTTTGTCCTGATTTTTAACTGATATATCCCGAAAAGGAATACAGTATAAAAAGATCAGTTGAAGAATGGAACTCCACACCAGGAATAAGAAACACAGATTTATTGTACTAAGGTACAATTAACAATAATACACATATAGGCAAGCCACGGGTTGGAGGAGTGGACTATCGAATAGTGAATGCCTTGCCCAAGACCTTTCCATCTTTGTCCCGATTTTTAACTGATATATCCCGAAAAAGGAATACAGTATAAAAAGATCAGTTAGCAAATGGAACTCCACACCAGAAATAAGAAACACAGATTTATTGTACTAAGGTACAATTAACAATAATACACATATAGGCAAGCCACGGGTTGGAGGGGGAGTGGACTATCGAATAGTGAATGCCTTCGCCTAAGACCTTTCCATCTTTGTCCCGATTTTTAACTGATATATCCCGAAAAGGAATACAGTAAGCAAAGATCAGTTGAAGAATGGAACTCCACACCAGGAATAAGAAACACAGATTTATTGTACTAAGGTACAATTAACAATAATACACATATAGGCAAGCCACGGGTTGGAGGGGAGTGGACTATCGAATAGTGAATGCCTTCGTTTTTTTAAGACCTTTCCATCTTTGTCCCGATTTCTAACTGATATATCCCGAAAAGGAATACAGTAATAAAAGATCAGTTGAAGAATGGAACTCCACACCAGGAATAAGAAACACAGATTTATTGTACTAAGGTACAATTAACAATAATACACATATAGGCAAGCCACGGGTTGGAGGGGAGTGGACTATCGAATAGTGAATGCCTTCGCCTAAGACCTTTCCATCTTTGTCCCGATTTTTAACTGATATATCCCGAAAAGGAATACAGTAATAAAAGATCAGTTGAAGAATGGAACTCCACACCAGGAATAAGAAACACAGATTTATTGTACTAAGGTACAATTAACAATAATACACATATAGGCAAGCCACGGGTTGGAGGGGAGTGGACTATCGAATAGTGAATGCCTTCGCCTAAGACCTTTCCATCTTTGTCCCGATTTTTAACTGATATATCCCGAAAAGGAATACAGTATAAAAAGATCAGTTGAAGAATGGAACTCGACACCAGAAATAAGAAACACAGATTTATTGTACTAAGGTACAATTAACAATAATACACATATAGGCAAGCCACGGGTTGGAGGGGAGTGGACTATCGAATAGTGAATGCCTTCGACTAAGACCTTTCCATCTTTGTCCCGATTTTTAACTGATATATCCCGAAAAGGAATACAGTATAAAAAGATCAGTTGAAGAATGGAACTCCACACCAGGAATAAGAAACACAGATTTATTGTACTAAGGTACAATTAACAATAATACACATATAGGCAAGCCACGGGTTGGAGTAGAGTCGACTAACGAATAGTGAATGCCTTCGCCTAAGACCTTTCCATCTTTGTCCCGATTTTTAACTGATATATCACGAAAAGGAATACAGTATAAAAAGATCAGTTGAAGAATGGAACTCGACACCAGAAATAAGAAACACAGATTTATTGTACTAAGGTACAATTAACAATAATACACATATGGGCAAGCCACGGGTTGGAGTGGAGTCGACTATCGAATAGTGAATGCCTTCGCCTAAGACCTTTCCATCTTTGTCCCGATTTTAACTGATATATCCCGAAAAGGAATACAGTATAAAAAGATCAGTTGAAGAATGGAACTCGACACCAGGAATAAGAAACACAAATTTATTGTACTAAGGTACAATTAACAATAATACACATATAGGCAAGCCACGGGTTGGAGTGGAGTCGACTATCGAATAGTGAATGCCTTCGCCTAAGACCTTTCCATCTTTGTCCCGATTTTTAACTGATATATCCCGAAAAGGAATACAGTATAAAAAGATCAGTTGAAGAATGGAACTCCACACCAGGAATAAGAAACACAGATTTATTGTACTAAGGTACAATTAACAATAATACACATATAGGCAAGCCACGGGTTGGAGGGGAGTGGACTATCGAATAGTGAATGCCTTCGCCTAAGACCTTTCCATCTTTGTCCCGATTTTTAACTGATATATCCCGAAAAGGAATACAGTATAAAAAGATCAGTTGAAGAATGGAACTCGACACCAGAAATAAGAAACACAGATTTATTGTACTAAGGTACAATTAACAATAATACACATATAGGCAAGCCACGGGTTGGAGGGGAGTGGACTATCGAATAGTGAATGCCTTCGCCTAAGACCTTTCCATCTTTGTCCCGATTTTTAACTGATATATCCCGAAAAGGAATTCAGTATAAAAAGATCAGTTGAAGAATGGAGCTTTCACACCAGGAATGAGGAAACACAGATTTATTGTACTAAGGTACAATTAACAATAATACGCATATAGGCAAGCCACGGGTTGGAGTAGAGTCGACTATCGAATAGTGAATGCCTTGAAAAGCCTAAGACCTTTTCCATCTTTGTCCCGATTTTAACTGATATATCGAAAAGGAATACGGTATAAAAAGATCAGTTGAAGAATGGAGCTCGACACCAGAAATAAAAACACAGATTTATTTATTACTAAAATTGCAATTAACAATAATACACATATAGGCAAGCCACGGGTTGGAGTGGAGTGGACTATCGAATAGTGAATGCCTTCGCCTAAGACCTTTTCCATCCTTTGCTTCCACGTTTTTTAACTGATATATCGAAAAGGAATACGGTATAAAAAGATCAGTTGAAGAATGGAACTCCACACCAGGAATAAGAAACACAGATTTATTGTACTAAGGTACAATTAACAATAATACTGCAGCAAATGACCGGGTTGGGAGTGATCAAACTATCGAATGGTGAATGCCTTCGCCTAAGACCTTTCCATCTTTGTCCCGATTTTTAACTGATATATCACGAAAAGATACGGTGTAAAAGGAATCCAATTGAAGAATAGGAACTCGACTTCAGAAATAAGAAAACTGCAGATTTATTGTACTAAGGTACAATTAACAATAATACACATATAGGCAAGCCACGGGTTGGAGGGAGTGGACTATCGAATAGTGAATGCCTTCGCCTAAGACCTTTCCATCTTTTGTCCCGATTTTTAACTGAAGTATCCGAATACAGTATAAAAAAGATCAGTTGAAATGGAACTCCACACCAGGAATAAGAAACACAGATTTATTGTACTAAGGTACAATTAACAATAATACGCATATAAGGCAAGCCACGGGTTGGAGTAAGTCGACTATCGAATAGTGATGCCTTCGCCTAAGACCTTTCCATCTTTGTCCGATTTTTTAACTGATATATCCCGAAAAGGAATACAGTGTAAAAAGATCAGTTGAAGAATGGAACTCCACACCAGGAATAAGAAACACAGATTTATTGTACTAAGGTACAATTAACAATAATACATATAGGCAAGCCACGGGTTGGAGGGAGTGGACTATCGAATAGTGAATGCCTTCGCCTAAGACCTTTCATCTTTGTCCGATTTTTAACTGATGCTCCGAAAAGGAATACAGTATAAAAAAGATAAGTTGAAGAATGGAACTCCACCAGAAATAAGAAACACAAGATTTATTGTACTAAGGTACAATTAACAATAATACACATATAGGCAAACCACGGGTTGGAGGGGAGTGGACTATCGAATAGTGAATGCCTTCGCCTAAGACCTTTCCATCTTTGTCCCGATTTTTAACTGATATATCGAAAAGGAATACAGTAATAAAGATCAGTTGAAGAATGGAACTCCGCACCAGGAATAAGAAACACAGATTTATTGTACTAAGGTACAATTAACAATAATACGCATATAGGCAAGCCACGGGTTGGAGGAGATGGACTATCGAATGGTGAATGCCTTCGCCTAAGACCTTTCCATCTTTGTCCCGATTTTAACTGATATATCCGAAAAAGATACAGTAATAAAAGATCAGTTGAAAATGGAACTCCCGCAAATAAGAAACACAGGTTATTTTCAAAATTTGCAATTAACAATAATACCGCTTGTCTAGGCAAGCCACAGGTTGGAGGAATTGGACTATGAATGGTGAATGCAGCCGCTAAGACTTTTTCCATCGTCGATTTTGCTGATATATCCAGAAAGGGCCAAGTGTAAAAAGTCAGTTAGAAGAATGAACTCACACCAGAATAAACACAGTTTATTGTACTGGGTACAATTAACAATAATACCACATATGAAATGACCCGGAATTTGAATCGACCATCGAATGGTGAATGCCTTCGCCTAAGACCTTTCCATCTTTGTCCGATTTTTAACTGATATATCGAAAAGGAATACAGTATAAAAGATCGATTGATGAACTCGACACCAGAAGCATAGTTGTTATTTTCGGGTACAATTAACAATAATACACATATGGGCAAATAATGACAAGGTTGCGGAGGAGTGGACTATCGAATGGTGAATGCCTTTAGAGCTAAGACCTTTCCATCTTTGTCCGATTTTTAACTGATACTATATCCCGAAAAGGAATACAGTATAAAAGATCTGATTGAAGAATGGAACTCACACCAGAATGAAACACAGATTTATTGTACTAAGGTACAATTAACAATAATACCTTATAAGGCAAGCCACGGGTTGGAGTAGAGTCCACTATCGAATAGTGAATGCCTTCGTTTAAGACCTTTCCATCTTTGTCCCGATTTTTAACTGATATATCCCGAAAAGGAATACAGTATAAAAAGATCAGTTGAAGAATGGAACTCGACACCAGAAATAAGAAACACAGATTTATTGTACTAAGGTACAATTAACAATAATACACATATAGGCAAGCCACGGGTTGGAGTGGAGTGGACTATCGAATAGTGAATGCCTTCGCCTAAGACCTTTCCATCTTTGTCCCGATTTTTAACTGATATATCCCGAAAAGGAATACAGTATAAAAAGATCAGTTGAAGAATGGAACTCCACACCAGGAATAAGAAACACAGATTTATTGTAGTAAGGTACAATTAACAATAATACACATATAGGCAAGCCACGGGTTGGAGAAGAGTCGACTATCGAATAGTGAATGCCTTCGCCTACATCTTTCCATTCTTGTTCCGATTTTTAACTGATATATCCCGAAAAGGAATACAGTATAAAAAGATCAGTTGAAGAATGAACTCCACACCAGGAATAAGAAACACAGATTTATTGTACTAAGGTACAATTAACAATAATACACATATAGGCAAGCCACGGGTTGGAGGGGAGTGGACTATCGAATAGTGAATGCTCTCGTTTAAGACCTTTCCATCTTTGTCCCGATTTTAACTGATATATCCCGAAAAAAGGAATACAGTATAAAAAGATCAGTTGAAGAATGGAACTCCACACCAGGAATAAGAAACACAGATTTATTGTACTAAGGTACACTAACAATAATACACATATAGGCAAGCCACGGGTTGGAGTAGAGTCGACTATCGAATAGTGAATGCCTTCGCCTAAGACCTTTCCATTCTTGTCCCGATTTTTAACTGATATATCCCGAAAAGGAACACCAGTATAAAAGATCAATAAGAATGAACCCACAACTATAGAATAAGAAACACAGATTTATTGTAACTAAGGTACAATTAACAATAATACACATATAGGCAAGCCACGGGTTGGAGGGGAGTGGACTATCGAATAGTGAATGCCTTCGCCTAAGACCTTTCCATCTTTGTCCCGATTTTTAACTGATATATCCCTAAAAGGAATACAGTATAAAAAGATCAGTTGAAGAATGGAACTCGACACCAGAAATAGGAAACACAGATTTATTGTACTAAGGTACAATTAACAATAATACACATATAGGCAAGCCACGGGTTGGAGGGGAGTGGACTATCGAATAGTGAATGCCTTCGCCTAAGACCTTTCCATCTTTGTCCCGATTTTTAACTGATATATCCCGAAAAGGAATACAGTATAAAAAGATCAGTTGAAGAATGGAACTCCACACCAGGAATAAGAAACACAGATTTATTGTACTAAGGTACAATTAACAATAATACACATATAGGCAAGCCACGGGTTGGAGTAGAGTCGACTATCGAATAGTGAATGCCTTCGCCTAAGACCTTTCCATCTTTGTCCCGATTTTTAACTGATATATCCCGAAAAGGAATACAGTATAAAAAGATCAGTTGAAGAATGGAACTCGACACCAGAAATAAGAAACACAGATTTATTGTACTAAGGTACAATTAACAATAATACACATATAGGTGCAAGCCACGGGTTGGAGTGGAGTGGACTATCGAATAGTGAATGCCTTCGCCTAAGACCTTTCCATCTTTGTCCCGATTTTTAACTGATATATCCCGAAAAGGAATACAGTATAAAAAGATCAGTTGAAGAATGGAACTCCACACCAGGAATAAGGAACATTTATTGGTACTAAGGTACAATTAACAATAATACACATATAGGCAAGCCACGGGTTGGAGTAGAGTCGACTATCGAATAGTGAATGCTCGTTTAAGACCTTTTCCATCTTTGTCCCGATTTTTAACTGATATATCACGAAAAGGAATACAGTATAAAAAGATCAGTTGAAGAATGGAACTCGACACCAGAAATAAGAACATAGATTTATTGTACTAAGGTACAATTAACAATAATACACATATGGGCAAGCCACGGGTTGGAGTGGAGTCGACTATCGAATAGTGAATGCCTTCGCCTAAGACCTTTCCATCTTTGTCCCGATTTTAACTGATATATCCCGAAAAGGAATACAGTATAAAGATCAGTTGGAAGAATGGAACTCGACACCAGAAATAAGAAACACGGATTTATTGTACTAAGGTACAATTAACAATAATACACATATAGGCAAGCCACGGGTTGGAGTGGAGTCGACTATCGAATAGTGAATGCCTCGCCTAAGACCTTTCCATCTTTGTCCCGATTTTTAACTGATATATCCCGAAAAGGAATAGAGTATAAAAAGATCAGTTGAAGAATGGAACTCGACACCAGGTATAAGAAACACAGATTTATTGTACTAAGGTACAATTAACAATAATACACATATAGGCAAGCCACGGGTTGGAGTGGAGTGGACTATCGAATAGTGCGAATGCCTTCGCCTAAGACCTTTCCATCTTTGTCCCGATTTTTAACTGATATATCCCGAAAAGGAATACAGTATAAAAAGATCAGTTGAAGAATGGAAATCCACACCAGGAATAAGAACACAGATTTATTGTACTAAGGTACAATTAACAATAATACACATATAGGCAAGCCACGGGTTGGAGGGGAGTGGACTATCGAATAGTGAATGCCTTCGCCTAAGACCTTTCCATCTTTGTCCTGATTTTTAACTGATATATCCCGAAAAGTAATACAGTATAAAAAGATCAGTTGAAGAATGGAACTCGACACCAGAAATAAGAAACACAGATTTATTGTACTAAGGTACAATTAACAATAATACACATATAGGCAAGCCACGGGTTGAGGGGGAGTGGACTATCGAATAGTGAATGCTCTTCGCCTAAGACCTTTCCATCTTTGTCCCGATTTTTAACCGATATATCCCGAAAAAGGAATACAGTATAAAAAGATCAGTTGAAGAATGGAACTCCACACCAGGAATAAGAAACACAGATTTATTGTACTAAGGTACAATTAACAATAATACACATATAGGCAAGCCACGGGTTGGAGTAGAGTCGACTATCGAATAGTGAATGTTCTTCGCCTAAGACCTTTCCATCTTTGTCCCGATTTTTAACTGATATATCCCGAAAAGGAATACAGTATAAAAAGATCAGTTGAAGAATGAACCTGACACCAGAAATAAGAAAATGATGATTTATTGTACTAAGGTACAATTAACAATAATACACATATAGGGCAAGCCACGGGTTGGAGTGGAGTGGACTATCGAATAGTGAATGCCTTCGCCTAAGACCTTTCCATCTTTGTCCTGATTTTTAACTGATATATCCCGAAAAGGAATACAGTATAAAAAGATCAGTTGAAGAATGGAACTCCACACCAGGAATAAGAAACACAGATTTATTGTACTAAGGTACAATTAACAATAATACACATATAGGCAAGCCACGGGTTGGAGTAGAGTCGACTATCGAATAGTGAATGCCTTCGCCCAAGACCTTTCCATCTTTGTCCCGATTTTTAACTGATATATCACGAAAAGGAATACAGTATAAAAAGATCAGTTGAAGAATGGAACTCGACACCAGAAATAAGAAACACAGATTTATTGTACTAAGGTACAATTAACAATAATACACATATACAGCCACGGGTTGGAGGAGTCGACTATCGAATAGTGAATGCCTTCGCCTAAGACCCTTCCATCTTTGTCCCGATTTTAACTGATATATCCCGAAAAGGAATACAGTATAAAAAGATCAGTTGAAGAATGGAACTCGACACCAGAAATAAGAAACACAGATTTATTGTACTAAGGTACAATTAACAATAATACACATATAGGCAAGCCACGGGTTGGAGTGGAGTCGACTATCGAATAGTGAATGCCTTCGCCTAAGACCTTTCCATCTTTGTCCCGATTTTTAACTGATATATCCCGAAAAGGAATAGAGTATAAAAAGATCAGTTGAAGAATGGAACTCGACACCAGCAATAAGAAACACAGATTTATTGTACTAAGGTACAATTAACAATAATACACATATAGGCAAGCCACGGGTTGGAGTGGAGTGGACTTATCGAATAGTGAATGCCTTCGCCTAAGACCTTTCCATCTTTGTCCCGATTTTTAACTGATATATCCCGAAAAGGAATACAGTATAAAAAGATCAGTTGAAGAATGGAACTCGACACCAGAAATAAGAAACACAGATTTATTGTACTAAGGTACAATTAACAATAATACACATATAGGCAAGCCACGGGTTGGAGTGGAGTGGACTATCGAATAGTGAATGCTTGCCTAAGACCTTTCCATCTTTGTCCCGATTTTTAACTGATATATCCCGAAAAGGAATACAGTATAAAAAGATCAGTTGAAGAATGGAACCTGACACCAGGAATAAGAAACACAGATTTATTGTACTAAGTTACAATTAACAATAATAATACACATATAGGCAAGCCACGGGCTGGAGTGGAGTGGACTATCGAATAGTGAATGCCTTCGCCTAAGACCTTTCCATCTTTGTCCCGATTTTTAACTGATATATCCCGAATAGGAATACAGTATAAAAAGATCAGTTGAAGAATGGAACTCGACACCAGGAATAAGAAACATGGATTTATTGTACTAAGGTACAATTAACACACACACATATGGGCAAGCCACGGGTTGAGGAGTCGACTATCGAATAGTAATGCCTTCGTTTAAGACCTTTCCATCTTTGTCCCGATTTTAACTGATATATCCCGAAAAGGAATACAGTATAAAAAGATCAGTTGAAGAATGGAACCGACACCAGGAATAAGAAACACAGATTTATTGTAACAAGGTACAATTAACAATAATACACATATAGGCAAGCCACGGCCAAGGGGAGTGGACTATCGAATAGTGAATGCCTTCGCCTAAGACCTTTCCATCTTGTCCCGATTTTTAACTGATATCCCAAAAGGAATACAGTATAAAAAGATCAGTTGAAGAATGGAACTGACACCAGAAATAAGAAACACAGATTTATTGTACTCTTAAGGTACAATTAATAATACACATATAGGCAAGCCACGGGTTGGAGGGGAGTGGACCATCGAATAGTGAATGCCTTCGCCTAAGACCTTTCCATCTTGTCCCGATTTTTAACTGATATATCCCGAAAAGGAATACAGTAATAAAAGATCAGTTGAAGAATGGAACTCCACACCAGGAATAAGAAACACAGATTTATTGCGGTCAAGGTACAATTAACAATAATACACATATAGGCAAGCCACGGGTTGGAGGGGAGTGGACTATCGAATAGTGAATGCCTTCGCCTAAGACCTTTCCATCTTTGTCCCGATTTAACTGATATATCCCGAAAAGGAATACAGTAATAAAAGATCAGTTGAAGAATGGAACTCCACACCAGGAATAAGAAACACAGATTTATTGTACTAAGGTACAATTAACAATAATACACATATAGGCAAGCCACGGGTTGGAGGGGAGTGGACTATCGAATAGTGAATGCCTTCGCTCAAGACCTTTCCATCTTTGTCCCGATTTTTAACTGATATATCCCGAAAAGGAATACAATAAAAGATCAGTTGAAGAATGAACCTACACCAGGAATAAGAAACACAGATTTATTGTACTCGCGTACAATTAACAATAATACACATATAGGCAAGCCACGGGTTGGAGGGGAGTGGACTATCGAATAGTGAATGCCTTTGCCTAAGACCTTTCCATCTTTGTCCCGATTTTAACTGATATATCCCGAAAAGGAATACAGTATAAAAAGATCAGTTGAAGAATGGAACCCACACCAGGAATAAGAACACAGATTTATTGTACTAAGGTACAATTAACAATAATACACATATAGGCAAGCCACGGGTTGGAGTAGAGTCGACTATCGAATAGTGAATGCCTCGCCTAAGACCTTTCCATCTTTGTCCCGGATTTTTAACTGATATATCCCGAAAAGGAATACAGTATAAAAAGATCAGTTGAAGAATGAACCCACACCAGGAATAAGAAATGATTTGTTGTACTAAGGTACAATTAACAATAATACACATATAGGCAAGCCACGGGTTGGAGTAGAGTCGACTTATCGAATAGTGAATGCTTGCCTAAGACCTCCTATCTTTGTCCCGATTTTTAACTGATATATCCCGAAAAGGAATACAGTATAAAAAGATCAGTTGAAGAATGAACTCGGACACCAGAAATAAGAAACACAGATTTATTGTACTAAGGTACAATTAACAATAATACACATATAGGCAAGCCACGGGTTGGAGTGGAGTGGACTATCGAATAGTGAATGACTTCGCTTCAAATCTTTCCATCTTTGTCCCGATTTTTAACTGATATATCCCGAAAAGGAATACAGTATAAAAAGATCAGTTGAAGAATGGAACTCCACACCAGGAATAAGAAACACAGATTTATTGTAGTAAGGTACAATTAACAATAATACACATATAGGCAAGCCACGGGTTGGAGAAGAGTCAATTATCGAATAGTGAATGTTCTTTGCCTAAGACCTTTCCATCTTTGTCCCGATTTTTAACTGATATATCCCGAAAAGGAATACAGTATAAAATGATCAGTTGAAGAATGGAACTCCACACCAGGAATAAGAAACACAGATTTATTGTAGGTAAGGTACAATTAACAATAATACACATATAGGCAAGCCACGGGTTGGAGTAGAGTCGACTATCGAATAGTGAATGCTCGCCTAAGACCTTTCCATCTTTGTCCTGATTTTTAACTGATATATCCCGAAAAGGAATACAGTATAAAAAGATCAGTTGAAGAATGGAACTCCACACCAGGAATAAGAACATAGATTTATTGTACTAAGGTACAATTAACAATAATACACATATAGGCAAGCCACGGGTTGGAGGGAGTGGACTATCGAATAGTGAATGCCTCTGCCTAAGACCTTTCCATTCGAACCGATTTTTAACTGATATATCCCGAAAAGGAATACAGTATAAAAGATCAGTTGAAGAATGGAACTCGACACCAGAAATAAGAACACAGATTTATTGTACTAAGGTACAATTAACAATAATACACATATAGGCACAATGCTGGAGGGGAGGACTATCGAATAGTGAATGCCTTCGCCTAAGACCTTTCCATCTTTGTCCCGATTTTTAACTGATATATCCCGAAAAGGGAATACAGTATAAAAATCAGTTGAAGAATGGAACTCCACACCAGGGAATAATAAATATTAGATTTATTGTACTGGTACAATGAATAACATACACATATAGGCAAGCCACGGGTTGGAGTAGAGTCGACTATCGAATAGTGAATGCCTTCGCCTAAGACCTTTCCATCTTTGTCCCGATTTTTAACTGATATATTCCAGCAAGGAATACAGTATATAAAAAAGATCAAAGAAGAATGAACTCACACCAGAAATAAGAAACACAGATTTATTGTACTAAGGTACAATTAACAATAATACACATATAGGCAAGCCACGGGTTGGAGTGGGAGGACTATCGAATAGTGAATGACTTCGCCTAAGACCTTTCCATCTTTGTCCATTTTTAACTGATATATCTGAAAAGAATACAGTATAAAGATCAGTTGAAGAATGGAACTCCACACCAGGAATAAGAAACACAGATTTATTGTAGTAAGGTACAATTAACAATAATACACATATAGGCAAGCCACGGGTTGGAGAAGAGTCGACTATCGAATAGTGAATGCCTTCGTCTAAGACCTTTCCATCTTTGTCCCGATTTTTTAACTGATATATCCCGAAAAGGAATAGAGTATAAAAAGACTATTATAAACAATTGAACTCTACACCAGGAATAAGAAACACAGATTTATTGTACTGGTACAATTAACAATAATACACATATTGGCAAGCCACGGGTTGGAGGGGAGTGGACTATCGAATAGTGAATGCCTTTGTTTCAAGACCTTTCCATCTTTGTCCTGATTTTTAACTGATATATCCCGAAAAGGAATACAGTATAAAAAGATCAGTTGAAGAATGAACTCCACACCAGGAATAAGAAACACAGATTTATTTGCATTACGCGCGCACCAATAATAAGACACATATAGGCAAGCCATTGGGTTGGGTAGAGTCGACTATCGAATAGTGAATGCTCTCTGCTTCACCTTTCCATCTTTATCCTGATTTTTAACTGATATATCCCGAAAAGGAATACAGTATGAAAAGATCAGTTGAAGAATGAACTCTACACCAGGAATAAGAAACACAGATTTATTGTACCAAGGCACCAATACTAATACACATATAGGCAAGCCACGGTTGGAGGGAGTGGACTATCGAATAGTGAATGCTTGCCTAAGACCTTTCCATCTTTGTCCCGATTTTTAACTGATATATCCCGAAAAGGAATACAGTATAAAAAGATCAGTTGAAGAATGGAACTCGACACCAGAAATAAGAAACACAGATTTATTGTACTAAGGTACAATTAACAATAATACACATATAGGCAAGCCACGGGTTGAGGGGAGTGGACTATCGAATAGTGAATGCCTTCGCCTAAGACCTTTCCATCTTTGTCCCGATTTTTAACTGATATATCCCGAAAAGGAATACAGTATAAAAGACTATTAAATGGAACCTACACCAGAATAAGAAACACAGATTTATTGTACTAAGGTACAATTAACAATAATACACATATAGGCAAGCCACGGGTTGGAGTAGAGTCGACTATCGAATAGTGAATGCCTTCTGCCTAAGACCTTTCATCTTTGTCCCGATTTTTAACCGATATATCCCGAAAAGGAATACAGTATAAAAAGATCAGTTGAAGAATGGAACTCGACACCAGAAATAAGAACACAGATTTATTGTACTAAGGGTACAATTAACAATAATACACATATAGGCAAGCCACGGGTTGAGTGGAGTGGACTATCGAATAGTGAATGCCTTCGCCTAAGACCTTCCTTATCTTTGTCCTGATTTTTAATCTGATATATCCCGAAAAGGAATACAGCATAAAAAGATCAGTTGAAGAATGGAACTCACACCAGGAATAAGAAACACAGATTTATTGTACTAAGGTACAATTAACAATAATACACATATAGGCAAGCCACGGTTGAGTAGAGTCGTCTATCGAATAGTGAATGCCTTCGCCTAAGACCTTTCCATATCTTTGTCCCGATTTTTAACTGATATATCCTGAAAAGGAATACAGTATAAAAAGATCAGTTGAAGAATGGAACTCGACACCAGAAATAAGAACACAGATTTATTGTACTAAGGTACACTAATACCAATATGGGGCAAATACGGGTTGAGGTGAGTGGACCACATCGAATATAGAATGTTCTTTCCAATGACCTTTCCATCTTTGTCCCGATTTTTAACTGATATATCCCGAAAAGGAATACAGTATAAAAAGATCAGTTGAAGAATGGAACTCGACACCAGAAATAAGAATCACAGATTTATTGCAATGGCACAATTAACAATAATACACATATAGGCAAGCCACGGGTTGGAGTGGAGTCGACTATCGAATAGTGAATGCCTTCGCCTAAGACCTTTCCATCTTTGTCCCGATTTTAACTGATATATCCCGAAAAGGAATACAGTATAAAAAGATCAGTTGAAGAATGGAACTCGACACCAGAAATAAGAAACACAGATTTATTGTACTAAGGTACAATTAACAATAATACACATATAGGCAAGCCACGGGTTGGAGTGGAGTCGACTATCGAATAGTGAATGCCTTCGCCTAAGACCTTTCCATCTTTGTCCCGATTTTTAACTGATATATCCCGAAAAGGAATAGAGTATAAAAAGATCAGTTGAAGAATGGAACTCGACACCAGGAATAAGAAACACAGATTTATTGTACTAAGGTACAATTAACAATAATACACATATAGGCAAGCCACGGGTTGGGCGGAGTGGACTATCGAATAGTGAATGCCTTCGCCTAAGACCTTTCCATCTTTGTCCCGATTTTTAACTGATATATCCTGAAAAGGGAATAGAGTATAAAAAGATCAGTTGAAGAATGGAACTCCACACTAGTAATAAGAAGACAGATTAATTGTACTAAGGTACAATTAACAATAATACACATATAGGCAAGCCACGGGTTGGAGTGGAGTGGACCATCGAATAGTGAATGCTTCGCCTAAGACCTTTCCATCTTTGTCCCGGATTTTTAACTGATATATCCCGAAAAGGAATACAGTATAAAAAGATCAGTTGAAGAATGAACTCGACAATCAGGAATAAGAAACACAGATTTATTGGTATGTACTAAGTTACAATTAACAATAATACACATATAGTGTCAACAAGAAGCTAAGGAGTGCACTATCGAATAGTGAATGCCTTCGCCTAAGACCCTCTGCATCTTTGTCCCGATTTTTAACTGATATATCCCGAATAGGAATACAGTATAAAAAGATCAGTTGAAGAATGGAACTCGACACCAGGAATAAGAAACACAGATTTATTGTACCAAGGTACAATTAACAATAATACACATATGGGCAAGCCACGGGTTGGAGGGGAGTCGACTATCGAATAGTGAATGCCTTCGTTTAAGACCCTTTCATTCTTTGTCCCGATTTTTAACTGATATATCCTGAAAAGGGAATACAGTATAAAAAGATCAGTTGAAGAATGGAACTCGACACCAGGAATAAGAACATAGATTTATTGTACTAAGGTACAATTAACAATAATACACATATAGGCAAGCTACGGGTTGGAGTGGAGTGGACTATCGAATAGTGAATGCCTTCGCCTAAGACCTTTCCATCTTTGTCCCGATTTTTAACTGATATATCTCGAAAAGGAATACAGTATAAAAAGATCAGTTGAAGAATGGAACTCCACACCAGGAATAAGAAACACAGATTTATTGTACTAAGGTACAATTACCACACACATATAGGCAAGCTAATGGGTTGGAGTAGAGTCGTCTATCGAATAGTGAATGCCTTCGTTTAAGACCTTTCCATCTTTGTCCCGATTTTAACTGATATATCCCAGTACAATACAGTATAAAAAGATCAGCGGAAGGAATTTTGAACTCGACACCAGAAATAAGAACATAGATTTTATTGTACTAAAGGTACACTAACAATAATACACATATGGGCAAGCCACGGGTTGGAGGGGGAGGACTATCGAATAGTGAATGCCTTCGCCTAAGACCTTTCCACTTTGAACCGATTTTTAACTGATATATCCCGAAAAGGAATACAGTATAAAAAGATCAGTTGAAGAATGGAACTCGGACACCAGAAATAAGAATCACAGATTTATTGTACTAAGGTACAATTAACAATAATACACATATAGGCAAGCCACGGGTTGGAGGAGTCGACTATCGAATAGTGAATGCTCTCTGCCTAAGACCTTTCCATCTTTGTCCTGATTTTAACTGATATATCCCGAAAAGGAATACAGTATAAAAAGATCAGTTGAAGAATGGAACTCGACACCAGAAATAAGAAACACAGATTTATTGTACTAAGGTACAATTAACAATAATACACATAGGCAAGCCACGGGTTGGAGTGGAGTCGACTATCGAATAGTGAATGCCTTCGCCTAAGACCTTTCCATCTTTGTCCCGATTTAACTGATATATCCCGAAAAGGAATAGAGTATAAAAAGATCAGTTGAAGAATGGAACTCGACACCAGGAATAAGAAACACAGATTTATTGTACTAAGGTACAATTAACAATAATACACATATAGGCAAGCCACGGGTTGGAGTGGAGTGGACTATCGAATAGTGAATGCCTTCGCCTAAGACCTTTCCATCTTTGTCCCGATTTTTAACTGATATATCCCGAAAAGGAATAGAGTATAAAAAGATCAGTTGAAGAATGGAACTCCACACCAGGAATAAGAAACACAGATTAATTGTACTAAGGTACAATTAACAATAATACACATATAGGCAAGCCACGGGTTGGAGGAGTGGACTATCGAATAGTGAATGCTCTCTGCCTAAGACCTTTCCATCTTTGTCCTGATTTTTAACTGATATATCCCGAAAAGGAATACAGTATAAAAAGATCAGTTGAAGAATGGAACTCGACACCAGGAATAAGAACACAGATTTATTGTACTAAGTTACAATTAACAATAATACACATATATAGGCAAGCCACGGGTTGGAGTGAGTGGACTATCGAATAGTGAATGCCTTCTGCTTCAAGACCTTTCCATCTTGTCCCGATTTTTAACTGATATATCCCGAATAGGAATACAGTATAAAAAGATCAGTTGAAGAATGGAACTCGACACCAGGAATAAGAAACACAGATTTATTGTACTAAGGTACAATTAACAATAATACACATATGGGCAAGCCACGGGTTGGAGGGGAGTCGACTATCGAATAGTGAATGTCATGGCCTAAGACCTTTCCATCTTTGTCCCGATTTTTAACTGATATATCCCGAAAAGGAATACAGTATAAAAAGATCAGTTGAAGAATGGAACTCGACACCAGGAATAAGAACACAGATTTATTGTACTAAGGTACAATTAACAATAATACACATATAGGCAAGCCACGGGTTGGAGTGGAGTGGACTATCGAATAGTGAATGCCTTCGCCTAAGACCTTTTCCATCTTTGTCCCGATTTTTAACTGATATATCCCGAAAAGGAATACAGTATAAAAAGATCAGTTGAAGAATGGAACTCGATACACCAGGAATAAGAAACACAGATTTATTGTACTAAGGTACAATTAACAATAATACACATATAGGCAAGCCACGGGTTGGAGTGGAGTGGACTATCGAATAGTGAATGCCTTCGCCTAAGAACTTTCCATCTTTGTCCCGATTTTTAACTGATATATCCCGAAAAGGAATACAGTATAAAAAGATCAGTTGAAGAATGAACCCGACACCAGAAATAAGAAACACAGATTTATTGTACTAAGGTACAATTAACAATAATACACATATGGGCAAGCCACGGGTTGAGGGGAGTGGACTATCGAATAGTGAATGCCTTCGCCTAAGACCTTTCCATCTTTTTGTCCCGATTTTTAACTGATATATCCCGGAAAAGGAATACAGTATAAAAAGATCAGTTGAAGAATGGAACTCGACAGCAGAAATAAGAAACACAGATTTATTGTACTAAGGTACACCAATAATAATACACATATAGGCAAGCCACGGGTTGGAGGAGTGGACTATCGAATAGTGAATGCCTGCCTAAGACCTTCCCATCTTTGTCCCGATTTTTAACTGATATATCCCGAAAAGGGAATAAGCAGTATAAAAAGATCAGTTGAAGAATGGAACTCGACACCAGGAATAAGAAACACAGATTTATTGTACTAAGGTACACTAATAATAATACACATATGGGCAAGCCACGGGTTGGAGGGGAGTGGACTATCGAATAGTGAATGCCTTCGCCTAAGACCTTTCCATCTTTGTCCCGATTTTTAACTGATATATCCTGAAAAGGAATACAGTATAAAGATCAGTTGAAGAATGGAACTCGACACCAGAAATAAGAAACACAGATTTATTGTACTAAGGTACAATTAACAATAATACACTTATGGGCAAGCCACGGGTTGGAGGGGGAGTGGACTATCGAATAGTGAATGCCTTCGCCTAAGACCTTTCCATCTTTGTCCCGATTTTTAACTGATATATCCCGAAAAGGAATACAGTATAAAAAGATCAATTGAAGAATGGAACTCGACACCAGAAATAAGAAACACAGATTTATTGTACTAAGGTACAATTAACAATAATACACATATAGGCAAGCCACGGGTTGGAGTGGAGTGGACTATCGAAGAGTGAATGCCTTCGCCTAAGACCTTTCCATCTTTGTCCCGATTTTTAACTGATATATCCCGAAAAGGAATACAGTATAAAAAGATCAGTTGAAGAATGGAACTCGACACCAGAAATAAGAAACACAGATTTATTGTACTAAGGTACAATTAACAATAATACACATATGGGCAAGCCACGGGTTGGAGTGGAGTGGACTATCGAATAGTGAATGCCTTCGCCTAAGACCTTTCCATCTTTGTCCCGATTTTTAACTGATATATCCCGAAAAGGAATACAGTATAAAAAGATCAGTTGAAGAATGGAACTCGACACCAGAAATAAGAAACACAGATTTATTGTACTAAGGTACAATTAACAATAATACACATATAGGCAAGCCACGTGTTGGAGTGGAGTGGACTATCGAATAGTGAATGCCTTCGCCTAAGACCTTTCCATCTTTGTCCCGATTTTTAACTGATATATCCCGAAAAGGAATCCAGTATAAAAAGATCAGTTGAAGAATGGAACTCGACACCTGAAATAAGAAACACAGATTTATTGTACTAAGGTACAATTAACAATAATACACATATAGGCAAGCCACGGGTTGGAGTGGAGTGGACTATCGAATAGTGAATGCCTTCGCCTAAGACCTTTCCATCTTTGTCCCGATTTTTAACTGATATATCCCGAAAAGGAATACAGTATAAAAAGATCAGTTGAAGAATGGAACTCGACACCAGAAATAAGAAACACAGATTTATTGTACTAAGGTACAATTAACAATAATACACATATGGGCAAGCCACGGGTTGGAGGGGAGTGGACTATCGAATAGTGAATGCCTTCGCCTAAGACCTTTCCATCTTTGTCCCGATTTTTAACTGATATATCCCGAAAAGGAATACAGTATAAAAAGATCAGTTGAAGAATGGAACTCGACACCAGAAATAAGGAAACACAGATTTATTGTACTAAGGTAACAATTAACAATTTTTAATACCCATATATAAAAAGGCAAGCCACGTTTGGGAGGTGGGATTGGACTATCGAATAGTGAATGCCTTCGCCTAAGACCTTTCCATCTTTGTCCCGATTTTTAACTGATATATCCCGAAAAGGAATACAGTATAAAAAGATCAGTTGAAGAATGGAACTCGACACCAGAAATAAGAAACACAGATTTATTGTACTAAGGTACAATTAACAATAATACACATATGGGCAAGCCACGGGTTGGAGGGGAGTGGACTATCGAATAGTGAATGCCTTCGCCTAAGACCTTTCCATCTTTGTCCCGATTTTTAACTGATATATCCCGAAAAGGAATACAGTATAAAAAGATCAGTTGAAGAATGGAACTCGACACCAGAAATAAGAAACACAGATTTATTGTACTAAGGAACAATTAACAATAATACACATATGGGCAAGCCACGGGTTGGAGTGGAGTGGACTATCGAATAGTGAATGCCTTCGCCTAAGACCTTTCCATCTTTGTCCCGATTTTTAACTGATATATCCCGAAAAGGAATACAGTATAAAAAGATCAGTTGAAGAATGGAACTCGACACCAGAAATAAGAAACAGATTTATTGTACTGAGGTACAATTAACAATAATACACATATGGGCAAGCCACGGGTTGGAGGGGAGTGGTCTATCGAATAGTGAATGCCTTCGCCTAAGACCTTTCCATCTTTGTCCCGATTTTTAACTGATATATCCCGAAAAGGAATACAGTATAAAAAGATCAGTTGAAGAATGGAACTCGACACCAGAAATAAGAAACACAGATTTATTGTACTAAGGTACAATTAACAATAATACACATATGGGCAAGCCACGGGTTGGAGGGGAGTGGACTATCGAATAGTGAATGCCTTCGCCTAAGACCTTTCCATCTTTGTCCCGATTTTTAACTGATATATCCCGAAAAGGAATACAGTATAAAAAGATCAGTTGAAGAATGGAACTCGACACCAGAAATAAGAAACACAGATTTATTGTACTAAGGTACAATTAACAATAATACACATATGGGCAAGCCACGGGTTGGAGTGGAGTGGACTATCGAATAGTGAATGCCTTCGCCTAAGACCTTTCCATCTTTGTCCCGATTTTTAACTGATATATCCCGAAAAGGAATACAGTATAAAAAGATCAGTTGAAGAATGGAACTCGACACCAGAAATAAGAAACAGATTTATTGTACTAAGGTACAATTAACAATAATACACATATGGGCAAGCCACGGGTTGGAGGGGAGTGGTCTATCGAATAGTGAATGCCTTCGCCTAAGACCTTTCCATCTTTGTCCCGATTTTTAACTGATATATCCCGAAAAGGAATACAGTATAAAAAGATCAGTTGAAGAATGGAACTCGACACCAGAAATAAGAAACACAGATTTATTGTACTAAGGTACAATTAACAATAATACACATATGGGCAAGCCACGCGTTGGAGTGGAGTGGACTATCGAATAGTGAATGCCTTCGCCTAAGACCTTTCCATCTTTGTCCCGATTTTTAACTGATATATCCCGAAAAGGAATACAGTATAAAAAGATCAGTTGAAGAATGGAACTGACACCTGAAATAAGAAACACAGATTTATTGTACTAAGGTACAATTAACAATAATACACATATAGGCAAGCCACGGGTTGGAGTGGAGTGGACTATCGAATAGTGAATGCCTTCGCTCTAAGACTCTTCCATCTTTGTCCCGATTTTTAACTGATATATCCCGAAAAAGGAATACAGTATAAAAAGATCAGTTGAAGAATGGAACTCGACACCAGAAATAAGAACACAGATTTATTGTACTAAGGTACAATTAACAATAATACACATATGGGCAAGCCACGGGTTGGAGTGGAGTGGACTATCGAATAGTGAATGCCTGCCTAAGAGCTTTCCATCTTTGTCCCGATTTTTAACTGATATATCCCGAAAAGGAATACAGTATAAAAAGATCAGTTGAAGAATGGAACTCGACACCAGAAATAAGAAACAGATTTATTGCGGCTAAGGTACAATTAACAATAATACACATATGGGCAAGCCACGGGTTGAGGGGAGTGGTCTATCGAATAGTGAATGCCTTCGCCTAAGACCTTTCCGCATCTTTGTCCCGATTTTTAACTGATATATCCCGAAAAGGAATACACAGTATAAAAAGATCAGTTGAAGAATGGAACTCGACACCAGAAATAAGAAACACAGATTTATTGTACTAAGGTACAATTAACAATAATACACATATGGGCAAGCCACGGGTTGGAGTGGAGTGGACTATCGAATAGTGAATGCCTTCGCCTAAGACCTTTCCATCTTTGTCCCGATTTTTAACTGATATATCCCGAAAAGGAATACAGTATAAAAAGATCAGTTGAAGAATGGAACCTGACACCAGAAATAAGAAACACAGATTTATTGTACTAAGGTACACTAACAATAATACACATATAGGCAAGCCACGTGTTGGAGTGGAGTGGACTATCGAATAGTGAATGCCTTCGCCTAAGACCTTTCCATCTTTGTCCCGATTTTTAACTGATATATCTCGAAAAGGAATACAGTATAAAAAGATCAGTTGAAGAATGGAACTCGACACCTGAAATAAGAAACACAGATTTATTGTACTAAGGTACAATTAACAATAATACACATATAGGCAAGCCACGGGTTGGAGTGGAGTGACTATCGAATAGTGAATGCCTTCGCCTAAGACCTTTCCATTCTTGTCCCGATTTTTAACTGATATATCCCGAAAAGGAATACAGTATAAAAAGATCAGTTGAAGAATGGAACTCGACACCAGAAATAAGAAACACAGATTTATTGTACTAAGGTACAATTAACAATAATACACATGGGCAAGCCACGGGTTGGAGGGGGAGTGGACTATCGAATAGTGAATGCCTTTCGTTTAAGACCTTTCCATCTTTGTCCCGATTTTTAACTGATATATCCCGAAAAGGAATACAGTATAAAGATCAGTTGAAGAATGGAACTCGACACCAGAAATAAGAAACACAGATTTATTGTACTACAGCACAATTAACAATAATACACATATAGGCAAGCCACGGGTTGGAGGATTGGACTATCGAATAGTGAATGCCTTCGCCTAAGACCTTTCCACTTTGTCCTGATTTTTAACTGATATATCCCGAAAAGGAATACAGTATAAAAAGATCAGCTTTTGAAGAATGGAACTCTACACCCGAGAAATAAGAAACACAGATTTATTGCGGCTAAGGTACAATTAACAATAATACACATATGGGCAAGCCACGGGTTGGAGTGGAGTGGACTATCGAATAGTGAATGCCTTCGCCTAAGACCTTTTCCATCTTTGTCCCGATTTTTAACTGATATATCCCGAAAAGGAATACAGTATAAAAAGATCAGTTGAAGAATGGAACTCGACACCAGAAATAAGAAACACAGATTTATTGTACTAAGGTACAATTAACAATAATACACATATGGGCAAGCCACGGGTTGGAGGGGAGTGGACTATCGAATAGTGAATGCCTTCGCCTAAGACCTTTCCATCTTTGTCCCGATTTTTAACTGATATATCCCGAAAAAGGAATACAGTATAAAAAGATCAGTTGAAGAATGGAACTCGACACCAGAAATAAGAAACACAGATTTATTGTACTAAGGTACAATTAACAATAATACACATATAGGCAAGCCACGGGTTGCAGTGGAGTGGACTATCGAATAGTGAAGCCTTCGCTTAAGACCTTCCATCTTTGTCCTGATTTTTAACTGATATATCCCGAAAAGGAATACAGTATAAAAAGATCAGTTGAAGAATGGAACTCGACACCAGAAATAAGAAACACAGATTTATTGTACTAAGGTACAATTAACAATAATACACATATAGGCAAGCCACGGGTTGCAGTGGTGTGGACTATCGAATAGTGAATGCTCTCGCCTAAGACCTTTCCATCTTTGTCCCGATTTTTAACTGATATATCCCGAAAAGGAATACAGTATAAAAAGACTGAAGAATGGAACTCGACACCAGAAATAAGAAACACAGATTTATTGTACTAAGGTACAATTAACAATAATACACATATGGGCAAGCCACGGGTTGTGAGGACTATCGAATAGTGAATGCCTTCGCCTAAGACCTTTCCATCTTTGTCCCGATTTTTAACTGATATATCCCGAAAAGGAATACAGTATAAAAAGATCAATTGAAGAATGGAACTCGACACCAGAAATAAGAAACACAGATTTATTGTACTAAGGTACAATTAACAATAATACACACATAGGCAAGCCACGGGTTGGAGTGGAGTGGAATTATCGAATAGTGAATGCCTTGCCTAAGACCTTTCCATCTTTGTCCCGATTTTCCAACTGGATATATCCCGAAAAGGAATACAGTATAAAAAGATCAGTTGAAGAATGGAACTCGACACCAGAAATAAGAAACCTAGATTTATTGTACTAAGGTAACAATTAACAATAATACACATATGGGCAAGCCACGGGTTGGAGTGGAGTGGACTATCGAATAGTGAATGCTCTTCGTTTGGAAGACCTTTCCATCTTTGTCCCGATTTTTAACTGATATATCCCGAAAAGGAATACAGTATAAAAAGATCAGTTGAAGAATGGAACTCGACACCAGAAATAAGAAACACAGATTTATTGTACTAAGGTACAATTAACAATAATACACATATAGGCAAGCCACGTGTTGGAGTGGAGTGGACTATCGAATAGTGAATGCCTTCGCCTACAATCTTTCCATCTTTGTCCCGATTTTTAACTGATATATCCCGAAAAGGAATACAGTATAAAAAGATCAGTTGAAGAATGGAACTCGACACCTGAAATAAGAAACACAGATTTATTGTACTAAGGTACAATTAACAATAATACACATATAGGCAAGCCACGGGTTGGAGTGGAGTGGACTATCGAATAGTGAATGCTCGCCTAAGACCTTTCCATCTTTGTCCTGATTTTTAACTGATATATCCCGAAAAGGAATACAGTATAAAAAGATCAGTTGAAGAATGGAACTCGACACCAGAAATAAGAAACACAGATTTATTGTACTAAGGTACAATTAACAATAATACACATATGGGCAAGCCACGGGGTTGGAGGGGAGTGGACTATCGAATAGTGAATGCCTTCGCCTAAGACCTTTCCATCTTTGTCCCGATTTTTAACTGATATATCCCGAAAAGGAATACAGTATAAAAAGATCAGTTGAAGAATGGATCTCGACACCAGAAATAAGAACACAGATTTATTGTACTAAGGTACAATTAACAATAATACACATATAGGCAAGCCACGGGTTGGAGTGGATTGGACTATCGAATAGTGAATGCCTTCGCCTAAGACCTTTCCATCTTTGTCCCGATTTTTAACTGATATATCCTGAAAAGGAATACAGTATAAAACATCAGTTGAAGAATGAACCACACCAGAAATAAGAAACACAGATTTATTGTACTAAGGTACAATTAACAATAATACACATATGGGCAAGCCACGGGTTGGAGGGGAGTGGACTATCGAATAGTGAATGCCTTCGCCTAAGACCTTTCCATCTTTGTCCCGATTTTTAACTGATATATCCCGAAAAGGAATACAGTATAAAAAGATCAGTTGAAGAATGGAACTCGACACCAGAAATAAGAAACACAGATTTATTGTACTAAGGTACAATTAACAATAATACACATAAGGGCAAGCCACGGGTTGGAGGGGAGTGGACTATCGAATAGTGAATGCCTTCGCCTAAGACCTTTCCATCTTTGTCCCGATTTTTAACTGATATATCCCGAAAAGGAATACAGTATAAAAAGATCAGTTGAAGAATGGAACCTGACACCAGAAATAAGTAAACACAGATTTATTGTACTAAGGTACAATTAACAATAATACACATATGGGCAAGCCACGGGTTGGAGGGGAGTGGACTATCGAATAGTGAATGCCTTCGCCTAAGACCTTTCCATCTTTGTCCCGATTTTTAACTGATATATCCCGAAAAGGGAATACAGTATAAAAAGATCAGTTGAAGAATGGAACTCGACACCAGAAATAAGAAACACAGGATTTATTGTACTAAGGTACAATTAACAATAATACACATATGGGCAAGCCACGGGTTGGAGTGGAGAGGACTATCGAATAGTGAATGCCTTCGCCTAAGACCTTTCCATTCGTCCCGATTTTTAACTGATATATCCCGAAAAGGAATACAGTATAAAAAGACTAGTTGAAGAATGGAACTCGACACCAGAAATAAGAAACAGATTTATTGTACTAAGGTACAATTAACAATAATACACATATGGGCAAGCCACGGGTTGGAGGGGAGTGGTTCATCGAATAGTGAATGCCTTCGCCTAAGACCTTTCCATCTTTGTCCCGATTTTTAACTGATATATCCCGAAAAGGAATACAGTATAAAAAGATCAGTTGAAGAATGGAACTCGACACCAGAAATAAGAAACACAGATTTATTGTACTAAGGTACAATTAACAATAATACACATATAGGCAAGCCACGGGTTGCAGTGGAGTGGACTATCGAATAGTGAATGCCTTCGCCTAAGACCTTTCCATCTTTTGTCCCGATTTTTAACTGATATATCCCGAAAAGGAATACAGTATAAAAAGATCAGTTGAAGAATGGAACTCGACACCTGAAATAAGAAACACAGATTTATTGTACTAAGGTACAATTAACAATAATACACATATAGGCAAGCCACGGGTTGGAGTGGAGTGGACTATCGAATAGTGAATGCCTTCGCTCTTTAAGACCTTTCCATCTTTGTCCCGATTTTTAACTGATATATCCCGAAAAGGAATAC
The DNA here is from genome assembly GCA_037127315.1 of Ascarosepion bandense. Lineage (NCBI taxonomy): Eukaryota > Metazoa > Mollusca > Cephalopoda > Sepiida > Sepiidae > Ascarosepion > Ascarosepion bandense. The sequence continues at coordinate 209,077 of JBBBDQ010001220.1, read as the reverse complement.
AGTATAAAAAGATCAGTTGAAGAATGGAACTCGACACCAGAAATAAGAAAAACACAGATTTATTGTACTAAGGTACAATTAACAATAATACACATATGGGCAAGCCACGGGTTGGAGGGGAGTGGAATATCGAATAGTGAATGCCTTCGCCTAAGACCTTTCCATCTTTGTCCCGATTTTTAACTGATATATCCCGAAAAGGAATACAGTATAAAAAGATCAGTTGAAGAATGGAACTCGACACCAGAAATAAGAAACACAGATATATTGTACTAAGGTACAATTAACAATAATACACATATAGGCAAGCCACGGGTTGGAGTGGATTGGACTATCGAATAGTGAATGCCTTCGCCTAAGACCTTTCCATCTTTGTCCCGATTTTTAACTGATATATCCCGAAAAGGAATACAGTATAAAAAGATCAGTTGAAGAATGGAACTCGACACCAGAAATAAGAAACACAGATTTATTGTACTAAGGTACAATTAACAATAATACACATATGGCAAGCCACGTGTTGGAGGGGAGTGGACTATCGAATAGTGAATGCCTTCGCCTAAGACCTTTCCATCTTTGTCCCGATTTTTAACTGATATATCCCGAAAAGGAATACAGTATAAAAAGATCAGTTGAAGAATGGAACTCGACACCAGAAATAAGAAACACAGATTTATTGTACTAAGGTACAATTAACAATAATACACATATGGGCAAGCCACGGGTTGGAGGGGAGTGGACTATCGAATAATGAATGCCTTCGCCTAAGACCTTTCCATCTTTGTCCCGATTTTTAACTGATATATCCCGAAATGGAATACAGTATAAAAAGATCAGTTGAAGAATGGAACTCGACACCAGAAATAAGAAACACAGATTTATTGTACTAAGGTACAATTAACAATAATACACATATGGGCAAGCCACGGGTTGGAGTGGAGTGGACTATCGAATAGTGAATGCCTTCGCCTAAGACCTTTCCATCTTTGTCCCGATTTTTAACTGATATATCCCGAAAAGGAATACAGTATAAAAAGATCAGTTGAAGAATGGAACTCGACACCAGAAATAAGAAACAGATTTATTGTACTAAGGTACAATTAACAATAATACACATATGGGCAAGCCACTGGTTGGAGGGGAGTGGTCTATCGAATAGTGAATGCCTTCGCCTAAGACCTTTCCATCTTTGTCCCGATTTTTAACTGATATATCCCGAAAAGGAATACAGTATAAAAAGATCAGTTGAAGAATGGAACTCGACACCAGGAATAAGAAACACAGATTTATTGTACTAAGGTACAATTAACAATAATACACATATATGCAAGCCACGGGTTGGAGGGGAGTCGACTATCGAATAGTGAATGCCTTCGCCTAAGACCTTTCCATCTTTGTCCCGATTTTTAACTGATATAACCCGAAAAGGAATACAGTATAAAAAGATCAGTTGAAGAATGGAACTCGACACCAGGAATAAGAAACACAGATTTATTGTACTACGGTACAATTAACAATAATACACATATAGGCAAGCCACGGGTTGGAGGGGAGTCGACTATCGAATAGTGAATGCCTTCGCCTAAGACCTTTCCATCTTTGTCCCGATTTTTAACTGATATATCCCGAAAAGGAATACAGTATAAAAAGATCAGTTGAAGAATGGAACTCGACACCAGAAATAAGAAACACAGATTTATTGTACTAAGGTACAATTAACAATAATACACATATGGGCAAACCACGGGTTGGAGTGGAGTGGACTATCGAATAGTGAATGCCTTCGCCTAAGACCTTTCCATCTTTGTCCCGATTTTAACTGATATATCCCGAAAAGGAATACAGTATAAAAAGATCACTTGAAGAATGGAACTCGACACCAGGAATAAGAAACACAGATTTATTGTACTAAGGTACAATTAACAATAATACACATATAGGCAAGCCACGGGTTGGAGGGGAGTCGACTATCGAATAGTGAATGCCTTCGCCTAAGACCTTTCCATCTTTGTCCAGATTTTTAACTGATATATCCCGAAAAGGAATACAGTATAAAAAGATCAGTTGAAGAATGGAACTCGACACCAGAAATAAGAAACACAGATTTATTGTACTAAGGTACAATTAACAATAATACACATATAGGCAAGCCACGGGTTGGAGTGGAGTGGACTATCGAATAGTGAATGCCTTCGCCTAAGACCTTTCCATCTTTGTCCCGATTTTTAACTGATATATCCCGAAAAGGAATACAGTATAAAAAGATCAGTTGAAGAATGGAACTCGACACCAGGAATAAGAAACACAGATTTATTGTACTAAGGTACAATTAACAATAATACACATATAGGCAAGCCACGGGTTGTAGTGGAGTGGACTATCGAATAGTGAATGCCTTCGCCTAAGACCTTTCCATCTTTGTCCCGATTTTTAACTGATATATCCCGAAAAGGAATACAGTATAAAAAGATCAGTTGAAGAATGGAACTCGACACCAGAAATAAGAAACACAGATTTATTGTACTAAGGTACAATTAACAATAATACACATATAGGCAAGCCACGGGTTGGAGGGGAGTCGACTATCGAATAGTGAATGCCTTCGCCTAAGACCTTTCCATCTTTGTCCCGATTTTTAAGTGATATAACCCGAAAAGGAATACAGTATAAAAAGATCAGTTGAAGACTGGAACTCGACACCAGGAATAAGAAACACAGATTTATTGTACTAAGGTACAATTAACAATAATACACATATAGGCAAGCCACGGGTTGGAGGGGAGTCGACTATCGAATAGTGAATGCCTTCGCTCAAGACCTTTCCATCTTTGTCCCGATTTTTAACTGATATATCCCGAAAAGGAATACAGTATAAAAAGATCAGTTGAAGAATGGAACTCGACACCAGAAATAAGAAACACAGATTTATTGTACTAAGGTACAATTAACAATAATACACATATGGGCAAACCACGGCTGGAGTGGAGTGGACTATCGAATAGTGAATGCCTGCCTATGACCTTTCCATCTTTGTCCCGATTTTAACTGATATATCCCGAAAAGGAATACAGTATAAAAAGATCAGTTGAAGGAATGGAACTGACACCAGGAATAAGAAACACAGATTTATTGTACTAAGGTACAATTAACAATAATACACATATAGGCAAGCCACGGGTTGGAGGAGTGGACTATCGAATAGTGAATGCCTGCCTAAGACCTTTCCATCTTTGTCCCGATTTTTAACTGATATATCCCGAAAGGAATACAGTATAAAAAGATCAGTTGAAGAATGAACTCGACACCAGGAATAAGAAACACAGATTTATTGTACTAAGGTACAATTAACAATAATACACATATAGGCAAGCCACGGGTTGTAGTGGAGTGGACTATCGAATAGTGAATGCCTTCGTTTAAGACCTTCCTTATCTTTTTGTCCCTGATTTTTAACTGATATATCCCGAAAAGGAATACAGTATAAAAAGATCAGTTGAAGAATGGAACTCGACACCAGGAATAAGAAACACAGATTTATTGTACTAAGGTACAATTAACAATAATACACATATGGGCAAGCCACAGGTTGGAGTGGAGTGGACTATCGAATAGTGAATGCCTTCGCCTAAGACCTTTCCATCTTTGTCCTATTTTTAACTGATATATCCCGAAAAGGAATACAGTATAAAAAAAGATCAGTTGAAGAATGGAACCTGACACCAGAAATAAGAAACACAGATTTATTGTACTATGTACAATTAACAATAATACACATATGGGCAAGCCACGGGTTGGAGTGAGGACTATCGAATAGTGAATGCCTCTTGCCTAAGACCTTTCCATCTTTGTCCCGATTTTTAACTGATATATCCCGAAAAGGAATACAGTATAAAAAGATCAGTTGAAGAATGGAACTCGACACCAGAAATAAGAACACAGATTTATTGTACTAAGGTACACTAACAATAATACACATATAGGCAAGCCACGGGTTGGAGTGGAGTGGACTATCGAATAGTGAATGCCTTCGCCTAAGACCTTTCCATCTTTGTCCCGATTTTTAACTGATATATCCTGAAAAGGAATACAGTATAAAAAGACTAGCTTGAAGAATGGAACTCGACACCAGGAATAAGAAAACATAGATTTATTGTACTAAGGTACAATTAACAATAATACACATATAGGCAAGCCACGGGTTGGAGTGGAGTGGACTATCGAACAGTGAATGCTTTCGCCTAAGACCTTTCCATCTTTGTCCCGATTTTTAACTGATATATCTCGAAAAGGAATACAGTATAAAAAGATCAGTTGAAGAATGGAACTCGACACCAGGAATAAGAAACACAGATTTATTGTACTAAGGTACAATTAACAATAATACACATATGGTCAAGCCACGGGTTGGAGTGGAGTGGACTATCGAATAGTGAATGCCTTCGCCTAAGACCTTTCCATCTTTGTCCGGATTTTAACTGATATATCCCGAAAAGGAATACAGTATAAAAAGATCAGTTGAAGAATGGAACTCGACACCAGAAATAAGAAACACAGATTTATTGTACTAAGGTACAATTAACAATAATACACATATAGGCAAGCCACGGGTTGGAGGGGAGTGGACTATCGAATAGTGAATGCCTTCGCCTAAGACCTTGCCATCGTTGTCCCGATTTTTAACTGATATATCCCGAAAAGGAATACAGTATAAAAAGATCAGTTGAAGAATGGAACTCGACACCAGAAATAAGAAACACAGATTTATTGTACTAAGGTACAATTAACAATAATACACATATGGGCAAGCCACGGGTTGGAGTGGAGTGGACTATCGAATAGGGAATGCCTTCGCCTAAGACCTTTCCATCTTTGTCCCGATTTTTAATTGATATATCCCGAAAAAGAATACAGTATAAAAAGATCAGTTGAAGAATGGAACTCGACACCAGAAATAAGAAACACAGATTTATTGTACTAAGGTACAATTAACAATAATACACATATAGGCAAGCCACGGGTTGGAGTGGAGTGGACTATCGAATAGTGAATGCCTTCGCCTAAGACCTTTCCATCTTTGTCCCGATTTTAACTGATATATCCCGAAAAGGAATGCAGTATAAAAAGATCAGTTGAAGAATGGAACTCGACACCAGGAATAAGAAACACAGATTTATTGTACTAAGGTACAATTAACAATAATACACATATAGGCAAGCCACGGGTTGGAGTGGTGTGGACTATCGAATAGTGAAGTTCTCTCGCCTAAGACCTTTCCATCTTTGTCCCGATTTTTAACTGATATATCCCGAAAAGGAATACAGTATAAAAAGATCAGTTGAAGAATGAAACTGACACCAGGAATAAGAAACACAGATTTATTGTACTAAGGTACAATTAACAATAACAGTACATATAGGCAAGCCACGGGTTGTAGTGGAGTGGACTATCGAATAGTGAATGCCTTCGCCTAAGACCTTTCCATCTTTGTCCCGATTTTTAACTGATATATCCCGAAAAGGAATACAGTATAAAAAGATCAGTTGAAGAATGGAACTCGACACCAGGAATAAGAAACACAGATTTATTGTACTAAGGTACAATTAACAATAATACACATTTGGGCAAGCCACAGGTTGGAGTGGAGTGGACTATCGAATAGTGAATGCCTTCAAGCCTAAGACCTTTCCATCTTTGTATCCCGATTTTTAACTGATATATCCCGAAAAGGAATACAGTATAAAAAGATCAGTTGAAGAATGGAACTCGACACCAGAAATAAGAAACACAGATTTATTGTACTAAGGTACAATTAACAATAATACACATATAGGCAAGCCACGGGTTGGAGTGGAGTGGACTATCGAATAGTGAATGCCTTCGCCTAAGACCTTTCCATCTTTGTCCCGATTTTTAACTGATATATCCCGAAAAGGAATACAGTATAAAAAGATCAGTTGAAGAATGGAAACTCGACACCAGGAATAAGAAACACAGATTTATTGTACTAAGGTACAATTAACAATAATACACATATAGGCAAGCCACGGGTTGAGCAGCGGACTATCGAACAGTGAATGCTTTCGCCTAAGACCTTTCCATCTTTGTCCCGATTTTTAACTGATATATCCCGAAAAGGAATACAGTATAAAAAGATCAGTTGAAGAATGGAACTCGACACCAGGAATAAGAAACACAGATTTATTGTACTAAGGTACAATTAACAATAATACACATATGGTCAAGCCACGGGTTGGAGTGGAGTGGACTATCGAATAGTGAATGCCTTCGTTTAAGACCTTTCCATCTTTGTCCCGATTTTAACTGATATATCCCGAAAAAGGAATACAGTATAAAAAGATCAGCGAAGAATGGAACTCGACACCAGAAATAAGAAACACAGATTTATTGTACTAAGGTACAATTAACAATAATACACATATAGGCAAGCCACGGGTTGGAGGGGAGTGGACTATCGAATAGTGAATGCCTTCGCCTAAGACCTTGCCATCGTTGTCCCGATTTTTAACTGATATATCCCGAAAAGGAATACAGTATAAAAAGATCAGTTGAAGAATGGAACTCGACACTCAGAAATAAGAAACACAGATTTATTGTACTAAGGTACAATTAACAATAATACACATATGGGCAAAGCTACTGGGTTGGAGTGGTGTGGACTATCGAATAGGGAATGCCTTCGCCTAAGACCTTTCCATCTTTGTCCCGATTTTTAACTGATATATCCCGAAAAGGAATACAGTATAAAAAGATCAGTTGAAGAATGGAACTCGACACCAGGAATAAGAAACACAGATTTATTGTACTAAGGTACAATTAACAATAATACACATATAGGCAAGCCACGGGTTGTAGTGGAGTGGACTATCGAATAGTGAATGCCTTCGCCTAAGACCTTTCCATCTTTGTCCCGATTTTTAACTGATATATCCCGAAAAGGAATACAGTATAAAAAGATCAGTTGAAGAATGGAACTCGACACCAGGAATAAGAAACACAGATTTATTGTACTAAGGTACAATTAACAATAATACACATTTGGGCAAGCCACAGGTTGGAGTGGAGTGGACTATCGAATAGTGAATGCCTTCGCCTAAGACCTTTCCATCTTTGTCCCGATTTTTAACTGATATATCCCGAAAAGGAATACAGTATAAAAAGATCAGTTGAAGAATGGAACTCGACACCAGAAATAAGAAACACAGATTTATTGTACTAAGGTACAATTAACAATAATACACATACATGCAAGCCACGGGTTGGAGGGGAGTGGACTATCGAATAGTGAATGCCTTCGTTTTAAGACCTTTCCATCTTTGTCCCGATTTTTAACTGATATATCCCGAAAAGGAATACAGTATAAAAAGATCAGCGTTGAAGAATGGAACTCGACACCAGAAATAAGAAACACAGATTTATTGTACTAAGGTACAATTAACAATAATACACATATAGGCAAGCCACGGGTTGGAGTGGAGTGGACTATCGAATAGTGAATGCCTTCGCCTAAGACCTTTCCATTTTGTCCCGATTTTTAACTGATATATCCCGAAAAGGAATACAGTATAAAAAGATCAGTTGAAGAATGGAACTCGACACCAGGAATAAGAAACACAGATTTATTGTACTAAGGTACAATTAACAATAATACACATATAGGCAAGCCACGGGTTGGAGTGGAGTGGACTATCGAACAGTGAATGCTTTCTGCCTAAGACCTTTCCATCTTTGTCCCGATTTTTAACTGATATATCCCGAAAAGGAATACAGTATAAAAATCAGTTGAAGAATGGAACTCGACACCAGGAATAAGAAACACAGATTTATTGTACTAAGGTACAATTAACAATAATACACATATGGTCAAGCCACGGGTTGGAGGAGTGGACTATCGAATAGTGAATGCCTTCGCCTAAGACCTTTCCATCTTTGTCCCGATTTTAACTGATATATCCCGAAAAGGAATACAGTATAAAAAGATCAGTTGAAGAATGGAACTCGACACCAGAAATAAGAAACACAGATTTATTGTACTAAGGTACAATTAACAATAATACACATATAGGCAAGCCACGGGTTGGAGGGGAGTGGACTATCGAATAGTGAATGCCTTCGCCTAAGACCTTTAAGTATCGTTGTCCCGATTTTTAACTGATATATCCCGAAAAGGAATACAGTATAAAAAGATCAGTTGAAGAATGGAACTCGACACCAGAAATAAGAAAATGACAGATTTATTGTACTAAGGCAATTAACAATAATACACATATGTGGCAAGCCACGGGTTGGAGTGGTGTGGACTATCGAATAGGGAATGCCTAAGACCTTTCCATCTTTGTCCCGATTTTTAATTGATATATCCCGAAAAAGGATACAGTATAAAAAGATCAGTTGAAGAATGGAACTCGACACCAGAAATAAGAAACACAGATTTATTGTACTAAGGTACAATTAACAATAATACACATAGGCAAGCCACGGGTTGGAGTGGAGTGGACTATCGAATAGTGAATGCTCGCCTAAGACCTTTCCATCTTTGTCCCGATTTTAACTGATATATCCCGAAAAGGAATACAGTATAAAAAGATCAGTTGAAGAATGAACTCGACACCAGGAATAAGAAACACAGATTTATTGTACTAAGGTACAATTAACAATAATACACATATAGGCAAGCCACGGGTTGGAGTGGAGTGGACTATCGAATAGTGAATGCCTTCGCCTAAGACCTTTCCATCTTTGTCCTGATTTTTAACTGATATATCCCGAAAAGGAATACAGTATAAAAAGATCAGTTGAAGAATGGAACTCGACACCAGGAATAAGAAAACACAGATTTATTGTACTAAGGTACAATTAACAATAATACACATATAGGCAAGCCACGGGTTGTAGTGGAGTGGACTATCGAATAGTGAATGCCTTCGCCTAAGACCTTTCCATCTTTGTCCCGATTTTTAACTGATATATCCCGAAAAGGAATACAGTATAAAAAGATCAGTTGAAGAATGGAACTCGACACCAGGAATAAGAAACACAGATTTATTGTACTAAGGTACAATTAACAATAATACACATTTGGGCAAGCCACAGGTTGGAGGAGTGGACTATCGAATAGTGAATGCTCTCGCCTAAGACCTTTCCATCTTTGTCCCGATTTTTAACTGATATATCCCGAAAAGGAATACAGTATAAAAAGATCAGTTGAAGAATGGAACTCGACACCAGAAATAAGAAACACAGATTTATTGTACTAAGGTACAATTAACAATAATACACATACATGCAAGCCACGGGTTGGAGGGGAGTGGACTATCGAATAGTGAATGCCTTCGCCTAAGACCTTTCCATTTTGTCCCGATTTTTAACTGATATATCCCGAAAAGGAATACAGTATAAAAAGATCAGTTGAAGAATGGAACTCGACACCAGAAATATGAAATACAGATTTATTGTACTACAATTAACAATAATACACACAAGGGGGCAAGCCACGGGTTGGAGGAGTGGACTATTGAATAGTGAATGCTCTCTCGCCTAAGACCTTTCCATCTTTGTCCCGATTTTAACTGATATATCCCGAAAAGGAATACTGTATAAAAAGATCAGTTGAAGAATGGAACTCGACACCAGGAATAAGAAACACAGATTTATTGTACTAAGGTACAATTAACAATAATACACATATATAGGCAAGCCACGGGTTGGAGTGGGAGTGGACTATCGAACAGTGAATGTTGCTCTAAGACCTTTCCATCTTTGTCCCGATTTTTAACTGATATATCCCGAAAAGGAATACAGTATAAAAAGATCAGTTGAAGAATGGAACTCGACACCAGGAATAAGAAACACAGATTTCTTATTGTACTAAGGTACAATTAACAATAATACACATATGGTCAAGCCACGGGTTGGAGTGGAGTGGACTATCGAATAGTGAATGCCTTCGCCTAAGACCTTTCCATCTTTGTCCCGATTTTAACTGATATATCCCGAAAAGGAATACAGTATAAAAAGATCAGTTGAAGAATGGAACTCGACACCAGAAATAAGAAATACAGATTTATTGTACTAAGGTACAATTAACAATAATACACATATAGGCAAGCCACGGGTTGGAGGGGAGTGGACTATCGAATAGTGAATGCCTTCGCCTAAGACCTTGCCATCGTTGTCCCGATTTTTAAATCTGATATATCCCGAAAAGGAATACAGTATAAAAAGATCAGTTGAAGAATGGAACTCGACACCAGAAATAAGAAACACAGATTTATTTTACTAAGGTACAATTAACAATAATACACATATGGGCAAGCACGGGTTGGAGTGGTGTGGACTATCGAATAAAGGAATGCCTTCGCTAAGACCTTTCCATCTTTGTCCCGATTTTAATTGTTATATGTCCAAGGATACAGTATAAAAAAGATCAGTTGAAGAATGGAACTCGACACCAGAAATAAGAAACACAGATTTGTTGCCTTTTAGGGTACAATTAACAATAATACACATATGGGCAAGCCACAGGTTGGAGTGGAGTGGACTATCGAATAGTGAATGCCTTCGCCTAAGACCTTTCCATCTTGTCCCGATTTTAACTGATATATCCCGAAAAAGGAATACAGTATAAAAAGATCAGTTGAAGAATGGAACTCGACACAGGAATAAGAAACACAGATTTGTTGGCACTAAAGGTACAATTAACAATAATACACATATACGGTAAGCCACGGGTTGGAAGTGGAGTGGACTATCGAATAGTGAATGCCTTCGCCTAAGACCTTTCCATCTTTGTCCCGATTTTTAACTGATATATCCCGAAAAGGAATACAGTATAAAAAGATCAGTTGAAGAATGGAACTCGACACCAGGAATAAGGAAACACAGATTTATTGTACTAAGGTACAATTAACAATAATACACATATAGGCAAGCCACGGGTTGTAGTGGAGTAGACTATCGAATAGTGAATACCTTCGCCTAAGATATTTTCCATCTTTGTCCCGATTTTAACTGATATATCCCGAAGAATACAGTATAAAAAGATCAGTTGAAGAATGGAACTCGACACCAGGAATAAAAACACAGATTTATTGTACTAAGGTACAATTAACAATAATACACATATAGGCAAGCCACGGGTTGGAGTGGAGTGGACTATCGAACAGTAGATAAACTGCTTTGAACCTTTCCATCTTTGTCCGATTTTTAACTGATATATCCCGAAAGAATACAGTATAAAAAGATCAGTTGAAGAATGGAACTCGACACCAGGAATAAGAAACACAGATTTATTGTGCTAAGGTACAATTAACAATAATACACATATGGTCAAGCCACGGGTTGGAGTGGAGTGGACTATCGAATAGTGAATACCTTCGCCTAAGACCTTTCCATCTTTGTCCCGATTTTAACTGATATATCCCGAAAAGGAATACACCAGTATAAAAAGATCAGTTGAAGAATGGAACTCGACACCAAATAAAAACACAGATTTATTGTACTAAGGTACAATTAACAATAATACACATATAGGCAAGCCACGGGTTGGAGGGGTGGACTATCGAATAGTGCTGCTGATCACCTTCGCCTAAGACCTTGCCATCGTTGTCCCGATTTTTAACTGATATATCCCGAAAAGATACAGTATAAAGATCAGTTGAAGAATGGAACTCGACACCAGAAATAAGAAACACAGATTTATTGTACTAAGGTACAATTAATAACAATAATACACATATGGGCAAGCCACGGGTTGGAGTGGTGTGGACTATCGAATAGGGAATGCCTTCGCCTAAGACCTTTCCATCTTTGTCCCGATTTTTAATTGATATATCCCGAAAAGGATACAGTATATAAAAGATCAGTTGAAGAATGGAACTCGACACCAGAAATAAGAAACACAGATTTATTGTACTAATTTTTAATTAACAGTAATACACATATAGGCAAGCCACGGGTTGGAGTGGAGTGGACTATCGAATAGTGAATGCCTTCGCCTAAAAGACCTTTCCATCTTTGTCCCGTTTTAACTGATATATCCCGAAAAGATACAGTATAAAAAGATCGGTTGAAGAATGGAACTCGACACCAGGAATAAGAAACACAGATTTATTGTACTAAGGTACAATTAACAATAATACACATATAGGCAAGCCACGGGGTTGGAGTGGAGTGGACTATCGAATAGTGAATGCCTTCGCCTAAGACCTTTCCATCTTTTGTCCCGATTTTTAACTGATATATCCCGAAAAGGAATACAGTATAAAAAGATCAGTTGAAGAATGGAACTCGACACAGAATAAGAAACACAGATTTATTGTACTAAGGTACAATTAACAATAATACACCTCTAGGCAAGCCACAGGTTGTAGTGAGTGGACTATCGAATAGTGAATGCCTTCGCCTAAGACCTTTCCATCTTTGTCCCGATTTTTAACTGATATATCCCGAAAAGGAATACAGTATAAAAAGATCAGTTGAAATGGAACTCGACACCAGAAATAAACTACAGATTTATTGTACTAAGGTACAATTAACAATAATACACATATGGGCAAGCCACGGGTTGGAGTGGTGTGGACTATCGAATAGGGAATGCCTTCGCCTAAGATATTTCCATCTTTGTCCCGATTTTAATTGATATATCCCGAAAAAGGATACAGTATAAAAAGATCAGTTGAAGAATGGAACTCGACACCAGAAATAAGAAACACAGATTTATTGTACTAAGGTACAATTAACAATAATACACATATAGGCAAGCCACGGGTTGGAGTGGAGTGGACTATCGAATAGTGAATATAGCCGCTAAGACCTTTCCATCTTTGTCCCGATTTTAACTGATATATCCCGAAAAGGAATACGGTATAAAAAGATCAGTTGAAGAATGGAACTCGACACCAGGAATAAGAAACACAGATTTATTGTACTAAGGTACAATTAACAATAATACACATATAGGCAAGCCACGGGTTGGAGTGGAGTGGACTATCGAATAGTGAATACCTTCGCCTAAGACCTTTCCATCTTTGTCCCGATTACTAACTGATATATCCCGAATACAGTATAAAAGATCAGTTGAAGAATGGAACTCGACACCAGGAATAAGAAACACAGTTTCTGTTACATGCTAAGGTACATTTAACAATAATACACATATAGGCAAGCCACGGGATTGCTTGATGGAGTGGACTATCGAATAGTGAATGCCTTCGCCTAAGACCTTTCCATCTTTGTCCCGATTTTAACTGATATATCCCGAAAAGGAATACAGTATAAAAAGATCAGTTGAAGAATGGAACTCGACACCAGAAATAAGAAACACAGATTTATTGTACTAAGGTACAATTAACAATAATACACATATAGGCAAGCCACGGGTTGGAGGGGAGTGGACTATCGAATAGTGAATGCCTTCGCCTAAGACCTTGCCATCGTTGTCCCGATTTTTAACTGATATATCCCGAAAAGGAATACAGTATAAAAAGATCAGTAAGAATGGAACTCGACACCAGAAATAAGAAACACAGATTTATTGTACTAAGGTACAATTAACAATAATAAGTACTGGGCAAGCCACGGGTTGGAGTGGTGTGGACTATCGAATAGGGAATGCCTTCGCCTAAGACCTTTCCATCTTTGTCCCGATTTTTAATTGATATATCCCGAAAAAGGATACAGTATAAAAAAGATCAGTTGAAGAATGGAACTCGACACAGAAATAAGAAACACAGATTTATTGTACTAAAGAATTACAATTAACAATAATACACATATAGGCAAGCCCACGGGTTGGGTGGAGTGGACTATCGAATAGTGAATGCCTTCGCCTAAGACCTTTTCCATCTTTGTCCCGATTTTAACTGATATATCCCGAAAAGGAATACAGTATAAAAAGATCAGTTGAAGAATGGAACTCGACACCAGGAATAAGAAACACGAATTTATTGTATAAGGTACAATTAACAATAATACACATATAGGCAAGCCACGGGTTGGAGTGGAGTGGACTATCGAATAGTGAATGCCTTCGCCTAAGACCTTTCCATCTTTGTCCCGATTTTTAACTGATATATCCCGAAAGAATACAGTATAAAAAGATCAGTTGAAGAATGGAACTCGACACCAGGAATAAAAACACAGATTTATTGTACTAAGGTACAATTAACAATAATACACATATGGGCAAGCTTACGGGTTGTATTAGGTGGACTATCGATAGTGAATATACCTTCGCCTAAGACCTTTCCATCTTTGTCCCGATTTTTAACTGATATATCCCGAAAAGGAATACGGTATAAAAAGATCAGTTGAAGAATGGAACTCGACACCAGAAATAAGAAACACAGATTTATTGTACTAAGGTACAATTAACAATAATACACATATGGGCAAACCACGGGTTGGAGTGGTGTGGACTATCGAATAAGTGCAGCCTTACAAGACCTTTCCATCTTTGTCCCGATTTTTAATTGATATATCCCGAAAAAGGATACAGTATAAAAAGATCAGTTGAAGAATGGAACTCGACACCAGAAATAAAAGCTGGATTTTATTGTACTAAGGTACAATTAACAATAATACACATATAGGCAAGCCACGGGTTGGAGTGGAGTGGACTATCGAATGGTGAATGCCTTCGCCTAAGACCTTTCCATCTTTGTCCCAGTTTTAACTGATATATCCCGAAAAGGAATACAGTATAAAAAGATCAGTTGAAGAATGGAACTCGACACCAGGAATAAGAAACACAGATTTATTGTACTAAGGTACAATTAACAATAATAATACATATATAGGCAAGCCATTGCTTGGAGTGAGGACTATCGAATAGTGAATGTTTTCGTTTGGAAGACCTTTCCATTTTTGTCCCGATTTTTAACTGATATATCCCGAAAAGGAATACAGTAGTATAAAAAGATCAGTTGAAGAATGGAACTCGACACCAGGAATAAGAAACACAGATTTATTGTACTAAGGTACATTTAACAATAATACACATATAGGCAAGCCACGGGTTGTAGTGGAGTGACTATCGAATAGTGAATGCCTTCGCCTAAGACCTTTCAGCATCTTTGTCCCGATTTTTAACTGATATATCCCGAAAAGGAATACAGTATAAAAAGATCAGTTGAAGAATGGAACTCGACACCAGGAATAAGAAACACAGATTTATTGTACTAAGGTACAATTAACAATAATACACATATAGGCAAGCCACGGGTTGGAGTGCAGAGTGGACTATCGAACAGTGAATGCTTTCGCCTAAGACCTTTCCATCTTTGTCCCGATTTTTAACTGATATATCCCGAAAAGGAATACAGTATAAAAAGATCAGTTGAAGAATGGAAACCGACACCAGGAATAAGAACACAGATTTATTGTACTAAGGTACAATTAACAATAATACACATATGGTCAAGCCACGGGTTGGAGTGGAGTGGACTATCGAATAGTGAATGCCTTTCAAGCCTAAGACCTTTCCATCTTTGTCCCGATTTTAACTGATATATCCCGAAAAGGAATACAGTATAAAAAGATCAGTTGAAGAATGGAACTCGACACCAGAAATAAGAAACACAGATTTATTGTACTACAAGCACAACTAACAATAATACATACATAGGCAAGCCACGGGTTGGAGGGGATGGACTTATCGAATAGTGAATGCCTTCGCCTAAGACCTTGCCATCGTTGTCCCGATTTTTAACTGATATATCCCGAAAAGGAATACAGTATAAAAAGATCAGTTGAAGAATGGAACTCGACACCAGAAATAAGAAACACAGATTTATTGTACTAAGGTACAATTAACAATAATACACATATGGGCAAGCCACGGGTTGGAGTGGTGTGGACTATCGAATAGGGAATGCCTTCGCCTAAAACTTTCCATCTTTGTCCCGATTTTTAATTGATATATCCCGAAAAAGGCGATAGTATAAAAAGATCAGTTGAAGAATGGAACCGGACACCAGAAATAAGAAACACAGATTTATTGTACTAAGGTACAATTAACAATAATACACATATAAAAGCCACGGGTTGCGAGGCAACTATCGAATAGTGAATGCCTTCGCCTAAGACCTTTCCATCTTTGTCCCGATTTTAACCATATATCCGAAAAGGAATACAGTATAAAAAGATCAGTTGAAGAATGGAACTCGACACCAGGAATAAGAAACACAGATTTATTGTACTAAGGTACAATTAACAATAATACACATATAGGCAAGCCACGGGTTGGCGGAGTGACTCTATCGAATAGTGAATGCCTTCGCCTAAGACCTTTCCATCTTTGTCCCGATTTTTAACTGATATATCCCGAAAAGGAATACAGACAAAAAGATCAGTTGAAGAATGGAACTCGACACCAGGAATAAGAAACACAGATTTATTGTACTAAGGTACAATTAACAATAATACACATATAGGCAAGCCACGGGTTGTAGTGGAGATGGACTATCGAATAGTGAATGCCTTCGCCTAAGACCTTTCCATCTTTGTCCCGATTTTTAACTGATATATCCCGAAAAGGAATACATAAAAAGATCAGTTGAAGAATGAACTCGACAACAGGAATAAGAAACACAGATTTATTGTACTAAGGTACAATTAACAATAATACACATTTGGGCAAGCCACAGGTTGGAGTGGAGTGGACTATCGAATAGTGAATGCCTTCGCCTAAGACCTTTCCATCTTTGTCCCGATTTTTAACTGATATATCCCGAAAAGGAATACAGTATAAAAAGATCAGTTGAAGAATGGAACTCGACACCAGAAATAAGAAACACAGATTTATTGTACTAAGGTACAATTAACAATAATACACATATGGGCAAGCCACGGGTTGGAGTGGTGTGGACTATCGAATAGTGAATGCCTTCGCCTAAGACCTTTCCATCTTTGTCCCGATTTTTAACTGATATATCCCGAAAAGGAATACAGTATAAAAAGATCAGTTGAAGAATGGAACTCGACACCAGAAATAAGAAACACAGATTTATTGTACTAAGGTACAATTAACAATAATACACATATATGCAAGCCACGGTTTGGAGGGGAGTGGACTATCGAATAGTGAATGCCTTCGACTAAGACCTTTCCATCTTTGTCCCGATTTTTAACTGATATATCCCGAAAAGGAATACAGTATAAAAAGATCAGTTGAAGAATGGAACTCGACACCGAAATAAGAAACACAGATTTATTGTACTAAGGTACAATTAACAATAATACACATATAGGCAAGCCACGGGTTGGAGTGGAGTGGACTATCGAATAGTGAATGCCTTCGCCTAAGACCTTTCCATCTTTGTCCCGATTTTTAACTGATATATCCCGAAAAGGAATACAGTATAAAAAGATCAGTTGAAGAATGGAACTCGACACCAGGAATAAGAAACACAGATTTATTGTACTAAGGTACAATTAACAATAATACACATATAGGCAAGCCACGGGTTGGAGTGGAGTGGACTATCGAACAGTGAATGCTTTCGCCTAAGACCTTTCCATCTTTGTCCCGATTTTTAACTGATATATCCCGAAAAGGAATACAGTATAAAAAGATCAGTTGAAGAATGGAACTCGACACCAGGAATAAGAAACACAGATTTATTGTACTAAGGTACAATTAACAATAATACACATATGATCAAGCCACGGGTTGGAGTGGAGTGGACTATCGAATAGTGAATGCCTTCGCCTAAGACCTTTCCATCTTTGTCCCGATTTTAACTGATATATCCCGAAAAGGAATACAGTATAAAAAGATCAGTTGAAGAATGGAACTCGACACCAGAAATAAGAAACACAGATTTATTGTACTAAGGTACAATTAACAATAATACACATATAGGCAAGCCACGGGTTGGAGGGGAGTGGACTATCGAATAGTGAATGCCTTCGCCTAAGACCTTGCCATCTTTGTCCCGATTTTTAACTGATATATCCCGAAAAGGAATACAGTATAAAAAGATCAGTTGAAGAATGGAACTCGACACCAGAAATAAGAAACACAGATTTATTGTACTAAGGTACAATTAACAATAATACACATATGGGCAAGCCACGGGTTGGAGTGGAGTGGACTATCGAATAGGGAATGCCTTCGCCTAAGACCTTTCCATCTTTGTCCCGATTTTTAATTGATATATCCCGAAAAAGAATACAGTATAAAAAGATCAGTTGAAGAATGGAACTCGACACCAGAAATAAGAAACACAGATTTATTGTACTAAGGTACAATTAACAATAATACACATATAGGCAAGCCACGGGTTGGAGTGGAGTGGACTATCGAATAGTGAATGCCTTCGCCTAAGACCTTTCCATCTTTGTCCCGATTTTTAACTGATATATCCCGAAAAGGAATACAGTATAAAAAGATCAGTTGAAGAATGGAACTCGACACCAGGAATAAGAAACACAGATTTATTGTACTAAGGTACAATTAACAATAATACACATATGGGCAAGCCACGGGTTGGAGTGGAGTGGACTATCGAATAGTGAATGCCTTCGCCTAAGACCTTTCCATCTTTGTCCCGATTTTTAACTGATATATCCCGAAAAGGAATACAGTATAAAAAGATCAGTTGAAGAATGCAACTCGACACCAGGAATAAGAAACACAGATTTATTGTAGTAAGGTACAATTAACAATAATACACATATAGGCAAGCCACGGGTTGGAGGGGAGTCGACTATCGAATAGTGAATGCCTTCGCCTAAGACCTTTCCATCTTTGTCCCGATTTTTAACTGATATATCCCGAAAAGGAATACAGTATAAAAAGATCAGTTGAAGAATGGAACTCGACACCAGAAATAAGAAACACAGATTTATTGTACTAAGGTACAATTAACAATAATACACATATGGGCAAGCCACGGGTTGGAGTGGAGTGGACTATCGAATAGTGAATGCCTTCGCCTAAGACCTTTCCATCTTTGTCCCGATTTTTAACTGATATATCCCGAAAAGGAATACAGTATAAAAAGATCAGTTGAAGAATGGAACTCGACACCAGGAATAAGAAACACAGATTTATTGTACTAAGGTACAATTAACAATAATACAAATATAGGCAAGCCACGGGTTGGAGGGGAGTCGACTATCGAATAGTGAATGCCTTCGCCTAAGACCTTTCCATCTTTGTCCCGATTTTTAACTGATATATCCCGAAAAGGAATACAGTATAAAAAGATCAGTTGAAGAATGGAACTCGACACCAGAAATAAGAAACACAGATTTATTGTACTAAGGTACAATTAACAATAATACACATATAGGCAAGCCACGGGTTGGAGTGGAGTGGACTATCGAATAGTGAATGCCTTCGCCTAAGACCTTTCCATCTTTGTCCCGATTTTTAACTGATATATCCCGAAAAGGAATACAGTATAAAAAGATCAGTTGAAGAATGGAACTCGACACCAGAAATAAGAAACACAGATTTATTGTACTAAGGTACAATTAACAATAATACACATATAGGCAAGCCACGGGTTGGAGTGGAGTGGACTATCGAACAGTGAATGCCTTCGCCTAAGACTTTTCCATCTTTGTCCCGATTTTTAACTGATATATCCCGAAAAGGAATACCGTATAAAAAGATCAGTTGAAGAATGGAACTCGACACCAGGAATAAGAAACACAGATTTATTGTACTAAGGTACAATTAACAATAATACACATATAGGCAAGCCAGGGGTTGGAGGGGAGTCGACTATCGAATAGTGAAATGCTTGCCTAAGACCTTTCCATCTTTGTCCCGATTTTTGAACTGATATATCCCGAAAAGGAATACAGTATAAAAAGATCAGTTGAAGAATGGAACTCGACACCAGGAATAAGAAAATACAGATTTATTGTATCAAGGTACAATTAACAATAATACATATAGGCAAGCCACGGGTTGAGGGGAGTCGACTATCGAATAGTGAATGCCTTTGCCTAAGACCTTTCCATCTTTGTCCCGATTTTTAACTGATATATTCTGAAAAGGGCTTCAGTATAAAAAGAACGGTTGAAGAATGGAACTCGACACCAGGAATAAGAACACAGATTTATTGTACTAAGGTACACTAATAACAATACATACATGGGCAAGCCACGGTTGGAGGAGTGGACTATCGAATAGTGAATGCCTTCGCCTAAGACCTTTCCATCTTTGTCCTGATTTTTAACTGACATATCCCGAAAAGGAACACAGTATAAACATCAGTTGAAGAATGGAACTGGACACCCGAACAAGAAATATAGATTTATTGTACTAAGGCATAACCACTGGTCATCAAGGTACATGTAAAAGCCACGGGTTGGAGTGGAGTGGACTATCGAATATGAACAAGTTTTCTTGCCTAAGACCTTTTCCATTTTGTCTCGATTTTTAACTGATATATCCTGAAAAGGAATACAGTATAAAAAGATCAGCGAAGAATGGAACTCGACACTATAGTCATAGTCACAGATTTATTGTACTAAGGTACAATTAACAATAATACACATATAGGCAAGCCACGGGTTGGAGTGGAGTGGACTATCGAATAGTGAATGCTCTTCGTTTAAGACCTTTTCCATTTTGTCCTGATTTTTAACTTGATATATCCCGAAAAGGAATACAGTATAAAAAAAAAAAAAAGACTCGCTGAAGAATGGAACTCGACACCAGAAATAAGAAACACAGATTTATTGTACTAAGGTACAATTAACAATAATACACATATAGGCAAGCCACGAAGCTGAGGAGTGGACTATCGAATAGTGAATGCTTTCGCCTAAGACCTTTCCATCTTTGTCCCGATTTTTAACTGATATATCCCGAAAAGGAATACAGTATAAAAAGATCAGTTGAAGAATGGAACTCCACACCAGGAATAAGAAACACAGATTTATTGCACTAAGGTACAATTAACAATAACACATATATAGGCAAGCCACGGCTGGAGTGGGAGTGGAGTGGACTATCGAATAGTGAATGCCTTCGCCTAAGACTCTTCTATCTTTTGTCCCGATTTTTTTTAACTGATATATCCTGAAAAGGAATACAGTATAAAAAGATCAGTTGAAGAATGGAACTCGGACACCAGGAATAAGAACACAGATTTATTGTACTAAGGTACAATTAACAATAATACACATATAGGCAAGCCACGGGTTGGAGGGGAGTCGACTATCGAATAGTGAATGCTTGCCTAAGACCTTTTCCATCTTTGTCCCGATTTTTAACTGATATATCCCGAAAAGGAATACAGTATAAAAAGATCAGTTGAAGAATGGAACCTCCGACACCAGGAATAAGAACACAGATTTATTGTACTAAGGTACAATTAATAATAATATATATAGGCAAGCCGAAGGCCGGGTTGGAGGGGAGTCGACTATCGAATAGTGAATGCTTGCCTAAGACCTTTCCATCTTTGTCCTGATTTTTAACTGATATATCCCGAAAAGGAATACAGTATAAAAAGATCAGTTGAAGAATGGAAACCGACACCAGGAATAAGAAAACACAGATTTATTGTACTAAGGTACAACTAACAATAACAAGGCAAGGGCAAGCCACGGGTTGGAGTGGAGTCGACTATCGAATAGTGAATGCTTTCGCCTAAGACTCTTCTATCTTTGTCCCGATTTTTAACTGATATATCCCGAAAAGTGAACACAGTATAAAAAGATCAGTTGAAGAATGGAACTCCACACCAGGAATAAGAACACAGATTTATTGGTACCAAGGTACAACTACAATAATACACATATAGGCAACATGGGTTACGAGGACTATCGAATAGTGAAACTTTTCTTGCTTCAAGACCTTTCCATCTTTGTCCCGATTTTTAAATTGATATCCCGAAAAGGAACACAGTATAAAAAGATCAGTTGAAGAATGGAACCCGACACCAGGAATAAGAACACAGATTTATTGTACCAAGGTACAATTAACAATACACATAGGCAAGCCACGGGTTGGCGGAGGACTATCGAATAGTGAATGCCTCGCCTAAGACCTTTCCATCTTTGTCCTGATTTCTAACTGATATATCCTGAAAAGGAATACAGTATAAAAGACCAAAGGTTAACGGAACTCGACACCAGGAATAAGAACACAGATTTATTGTACTAAGTACAATTAACAATAATACACATATAGGCAAGCGCGGGGTTGGAGTGGAGTGGACTATCGAATAGTGAATGCCTTCGCCTAAGACCTTTCCATCTTTGTCTCGATTTTTAACTGATATATTCCGAAAAGGAAAGGTTATATAAAAAGATCAGTTAATAAGAATGAATCCTGACACACCAGAAATAAGAACACAGATTTATTGTACTAAGGTACAATTAACAATAATACACATATAGGCAAGCCACGGGTTGGAGTGGAGGACTATCGAATAGTGAAATGCTTGCCTAAGACCTTTCCATCTTTGTCCTGGATTTTTAACTGATATATCCCGAAAAGGAATACAGTATAAAAGACTAAATAAGAAAACGGAACTCTTATACTCGGAATAAGAACACAGATTTATTGTACTAAGGTACAATTAACAACAATACACATAGGCAAGCCACGGGTTGGAGGAGCGACTATCGAATAGTGAATGCTTTTGCCCAAGACCTATCTTTTAGTCCGATTTTGAACGATATATCCCGAAAAGGAATGCAGTATAAAAAGATCAGTTGAAGAATGGAACTCGACACCAGGAATAAGAAACACAGATTTATTGTACTAAGGTACAATTAACAATAATACACATATGGGCAAGCCACGGGTTGGAGTGGAGTGGACTATCGAATAGTGAATGCCTTCGCCTAAGACCTTTCCATCTTTGTCCCGATTTTTAACTGATATATCCCGAAAAGGAATACAGTATAAAAAGATCAGTTGAAGAATGGAACTCGACACCAGAAATAAGAAACACAGATTTATTGTACTAAGGTACAATTAACAATAATACACATATGGGCAAGCCACGGGTTGGAGTGGAGTGGACTATCGAATAGTGAATGCCTTCGCCTAAGACCTTTCCATCTTTGTCCCGATTTTTAACTGATATATCCCGAAAAGGAATACAGTATAAAAAGATCAGTTGAAGAATGGAACTCGACACCAGAAATAAGAAACACAGATTTATTGTACTAAGGTACAATTAACAATAATACACATATAGGCAAGCCACGGGTTGGAGTGGAGTGGACTATCGAATAGTGAATGCCTTCGCCTAAGACCTTTCCATCTTTGTCCCGATTTTTAACTGATATATCCCGAAAAGGAATACAGTATAAAAAGATCAGTTGAAGAATGGTACTCGACACCAGGAATAAGAAACACAGATTTATTGTACTAAGGTACAATTAACAATAATACACATATAGGCAAGCCACGGGTTGGAGGGGAGTCGACTATCGAATAGTGAATGCCTTCGCCTAAGACCTTTCCATCTTTGTCCCGATTTTTAACTGATATATCCCGAAAAGGAATACAGTATAAAAAGATCAGTTGAAGAATGGAACTCCACACCAGGAATAAGAAACACAGATTTATTGTACTAAGGTACAATTAACAATAATACACATATAGGCAAGCCACGGGTTGGAGGGGAGTCGACTATCGAATAGTGAATGCCTTCGCCTAAGACCTTTCCATCTTTGTCCCGATTTTTAACTGATATATCCCGAAAAGAAATACAGTATAAAAAGATCAGTTGAAGAATGGAACTCGACACCAGAAATAAGAAACACAGATTTATTGTACTAAGGTACAATTAACAATAATACACATATGGGCAAGCCACGGGTTGGAGGTGAGTGGACTATCGAATAGTGAATGCCTTCGCCTAAGACCTTTCCATCTTTGTCCCGATTTTTAACTGATATATCCCGAAAAGGAATACAGTATAAAAAGATTTGTGCCTAAGACCTTTTTCAGTTGAAGAATGGAACTCCACACCAGGAATAAGAAATACAGATTTATTGTACTAAGGTACAATTAACAATAATACACATATAGGCAAGCCACGGGTTGGAGCAGTGTCGACTATCGAATAGTGGATGCCTTTGCCTAAGACCTTCCTTCTTCGTACTGCTCGTTACCGTCTTTTATCATGTAGAGAGTTCTATTCTCGAGGATGGCAGGATGTTCCATTATAACATCTACAAATATATATAAACGCAACAAGTTTAATTTTAGACATTACAAATATCAATCAACTTTAACCAAGTCGCTTTAAGATTACACATGCTACGTAAAAAATATTTCTGTCAACTTTAAAGGTAATAACAGGTCGTCGTTTCATTCATATATAACTCAATAAATGTTGTCAATAAATAAAATAAAAATATGAGAGTAGGTAATGAAAGTTCCCTGCTCGATCTATTTTCCAAAATCAGTATTTCAATGGCCAAATATCAGTATATTGTAGGTAATGCCACTTAATCTGATTTGAAATAAGTATTACTTGCTTACTGCCTGAAATGTTATATAAAAGCGTTTCTTAATCCCGGTAGCCTTGCTATCGCTTTTATCTAAGGTGACAAATGATTTACCATCTGGAACCTCTCAAAATAAGCAAAGTATGGTTGACAAGAATTGACATATGTATCTAACTTGAGGGAAAGTTTCGTATTTGTTTTTTACTACAGAGTAAAATTAAAACTTTAAACTAATATTTTCAGAAACTATCTAGAATTTAATAGAATTTTAGTTAGATTAGCTTTACAGCTTTACGTTTGAATATGCTTTCTGAAAAAGTAAAAATTAAAATAATATAAAACTTTCTTTTAAATTAATTTTACAATTTAATAACAGAGAATGAAATTATATAATATGACAGGTAACTCAATACTTAATGAAATTTTTTAAAATCCTATCACTCCGAGTAAGGCGGTCACAGCACTGATATGTAGGGGGCTACATAAGAGTAAAAAGATTAGATAGAAGAGAGTGAAAAGAAAGACGAACCAGTTAGAAAGGAACAAGAGAAGGATGGGAATACAGGTGTGATGACAGTTGCAAAGGTGGAGAGAAAGGAAAGGGGTGGTGAAAGAACTAGAGTCGAGTGGTTAATAGATGAGTATTGACATTGCATTTAAATTACTGGAGGTTGTAGCCGTCAGGAAAGCAAGAATATGGAAGAGAGTTCCACAGGCGGGAAGTGCGAGAAAAGAAGCTGAAGGAGTAGAATTGTCATCTGCATTTGGTTGATCTAACTGAGATTGAGTGAGACCCAGTTGCCAGTCTGGTTGCACGAATAAATACTTGTTGCAGGGGCACCGGTGACTTAAGTTCGTTGGAACAGAAGCCATGTAAGTATTTATAGAACAGACAAAAGGAAGCCACATCCCGTTAGTGGGAAAGTGGCTGGAGTTGAGCCGCCAAGTCGGTACCTATCACATTACTGATTCTCCTTTGGAGCATGTCAAGAACAGTGAGATGAACAGCGGGGGCTTCTGACCATATATGGCAGCATTACTCCATGCACGGACGAATGGTCGATTTGTATATATGCAGGATGGATTCAGACAGGAAAAACTTCCTGTCCCGACACAGGGATCCAACCTTCCTAGCAATGGATTTAGCTACTGACTCTATGTATGGATTTTTAATAGTTCCACTTGAGATCAGAAGAGAGGGTAAAGCCGAGGAGGCGGAGTGTATTGCTCTCAGGGAGACTCGCTTGTTCCATGCTTATGGAAGACAGGAGAGGTTGCCTTTGATGATTGACAGACAGCAACTTGGTCTTAGACGCATAGATTATGCAGCAAGATTATGTTTGTCCACTACACCGGGTTTCTTGCTAATCTTTAATCTTAATATGTATTTTTCATATTATTCTTTATTAGGTACCTCCACAAATTGTGAATTTCACTGTTACTTTTTTAACAAAACGGGGAAACAAGGAATTAAAAATATAAAACATGTTTTAAATTTTGAATGGATGATTTGCAAAGCCCTTTTGAATGTTGAAACGTACACTGGAAACACGGAAGTGAGCTGAAAGAATTGTGTGTCGCCGAAAATTTTATATCGGAGGAGGTAGCTGTAAGGGGTACAACACTTGAAACATGTGACCGTTTAACGACATGGCTCTTACCTGTTTCCATATTTATAAAAAGAAAGAAATCTTAAGTAAGAAGAATAAATTTTAAAATTATTTTAAAACCTTGATGATATATGATTTGTATTAAGCTTTTCAATTTTCACTTTATAAAAATAGTCTTTACTTAATAAATTAATAACCGAAGACACCAAGAAACCTGAAGAAATTTAAAAAATGTTTAAAACTTTATAAATCGTCATAATTAGAAAAGATTTTTTTTAATTCTTATAAAAATTCATTATTCATTGAAATATTATTTTTTCATAATATTATATCCTTAATATATATCATTTATAAAATCAGTTAAAAGTTCATCTAAATTAAAAATGGCGTAGTTTTAATGCAATTTTTATTTCTCAATTCGGAGCAGATTTTTAGAAAATTGGTTCGTAAAAAATTTTAAAAATACGGGTTTATATTCCCCAAGGATTCTTAATAAAACAAAATTTGAAAAGGGATAACAAATGTAAAAAGGTACTTTTACCAAAATTTTCTAAAAATAATAATTGCATAAATAACTTGAATATATGGATTGAAATCCGACATGATGAATAGGATAAGTAAAGAACGAGTAGGAAAAAAGTGTCTTAAACTAATGTTCCACTTTAACAAGATTCTTCAGAAATTTTTAAAGACGAATGATTTTTTTTAAATTTAATTTTTAAAAAATCCAAATAAACAGTATATAGATTCAGGCTTGATTTCATTGGTCAACTATTTGTAATAAAGCAACGAATGAGTATTTTTAATTTTAGAGAAAAAGAATCAAATTTGTTTATATGTGGGTGTGACACGTGTAATAAACGACAGTAGATGTTTATTTTAAATATAACTGTATATAGAGGAAAATTATCTGCTGCTTCGATACACTATATATATGTATATATAAATGGAACTTTGTGTGTGTGTCTGTGTGTGTGTCTGTGTGTGTGTTCGTTAACTACAGACTCCGAAACGGCTGAAACGATTTTCTTGAAAACTTACACAGTTGTACTATAAGCGTCTGCAAGTGTTCTTTGCTAGGGTTTGTGTCGAGGTACCCTCGATATATATCGAAAATCGATAATCAAAAAAATCGGGTTATAGAAGGAGTTGTCCGATTTTAATCAAATTTGATACACTTATAGACAAAGACATAAGAAATGATATT
Source organism: Ascarosepion bandense (assembly GCA_037127315.1). Classification (NCBI taxonomy): domain Eukaryota; kingdom Metazoa; phylum Mollusca; class Cephalopoda; order Sepiida; family Sepiidae; genus Ascarosepion; species Ascarosepion bandense. Next base: position 181,804 of record JBBBDQ010001220.1, on the reverse strand, counting down.
CAGAAATTTCAAGGTTGCAGTTCTTACAATAGTGCAGAAAATCGATTATATATATATATATATATATATATATATATATATATATATAACGCACGATGTTTGTGTGTGTGTCAGTTTATCTGCCTGTATGTCTGTATTTTCTTCAGCTCTTTTATTTTAGTTTTTGCTCTGGTTTTAGCTCTAAGTAGGTATAATTGTAGTTCTTAGCCTCAGCCATTATCCCATTTACTCAGAGGACTTATTTAGCCTTCAAACTTCACTTTACTACGAAAAAACTTATTTGATATCGATACCAGGAAATCAAAATTTGACTTACATCTATTCATTTTTCTTTCAGTCTACGGTTACGCTTTAACTGGAAACAACTATTACTTTTTAGTCTTTCGTGCCAACGTCCAAAGAGTCTGAGCTCCAGAACCATGGATTAGTTTTAAAAGCTTTCATTACACCAGAGCAACGCCGGACTAGACTGCTAGTGTATTTATAGTTATAAGTAAGAAAACAAACACGCCTACACACACACACACACACACTCACACACACACACACACACGCACACAAATATATATATATATATATATATATATATATATATATATATATGACAACCGATTTTTGCTCATATATATATATATATTTAAATCCCAAAAGAAATGTCATGTAGGTAATATTAAATGTTGAAAATTAATCATTAAAACTGATCCAGCCTGAGGGAAACAACTATTGCTTTTTAGTCTTTCGTGCCAACGTCCAAAGAGTCTGAGCTCCAGGACCATGGATTAGTTTTAAAGCTTTCATTACACCCGATCAACGCCGCCCTATACTGCTAGTTTTAAATATCACTGTATATATACGAAAATAATCAATGTGTCAAGCGTATTTAAACTATAGACAAATTAAGGGTGTTTATATGTCGGTAACGTTAGTATGTGTGAGAATGAAATACATATTCGTTTAAAATTGTTGCGAAATGATATATACAAGTATCAAGCGACGAACGATATCCTTTTTTAAAATGAAATATGTGTATGAGAGAAGCATGTATGTATGTGTGTGTTTATGAATCGTTAAAATTATAAAAACAAAATATATTTCTATTTAAAATTCTAGCGAAATATTGTATACAAGTATTAAGCGAAATTTTATAACTAAATAAATAATTTTTTGAAAATAATTTGTTAACGTTTAGAATCTTTCAATGAACTGGTATGTTTTAAAATACTAAATATATATATGTACTAAAATTGTTAGAATGTCATCATTATGTAGCATCAGTAATATTAAGAAATATTAAAACATACGTTCAAGTATTATATATTATATTAAATACCATATTGTATCATTGCAATATTACAAAAAACAATATAAATAGCATACAATAATATATAATAAATTGGAGAAAATATAATAATAATAATAATAATAATAATAATAATAATAATAATAATAATAATAACAACAAGAACAACAACAAGAAAATATAAGACAATATCAGTGGAACCACTTGTATGCGACCCTTTTCGTCAGCGACCACCTGCTATGAACGACCGTTTTTCTATGAACGGAAGACTTGCTAATGCTAAGTGACCCCAGCGAGTGACCACCTCTAGAACGCGTCCAGCGACTAACATCAACAACTGAAAATCGCTGATCAAGCGATGGCTTTAAAATAATCCATTTTGGCTGTACTCCCAACTTCTAAATTCTTCTTCTTCTTCTTCTTCTATGTGCCCTGTCCCTTCAGGACGTAGGCGATCAGGGATCTCCACGTCTCCCTATCCCTTGTGGCTCTTAGTATGTTTGCTCCTGTTGCTCCTGGCAACCCCCGTTCCGTCATCCACCTGATCAGACTCTGCAGATATGTTATCCGCTGTCTTCCTCTGTCTCTCCTTCCTTCTATCTGACCAGTCAGTATCAGGTTCTCCAGGCTCTCCTTCCTCATTGCATGTCCCAGGAACTTCAGTTGTCTCTTCCTGATGCTCAGCATCAATTTCCTTTTTGTTGCCATTCTTTCTAACACTTCGTCGTTGCTTGTATGCTCAGTCCACGATATCCGTAGCATCCTTCTGTAGAACCACATTTCGGCCGCTTCCAGTTTTTTCCTCATTTTCGATGATATTGTCCAGCATTCACAGCCGTACTGAAGAACTGACATCACGTAGCAGTCTAGCACTCTTTTCTTCGTTTCTATTGAGATCTTCCTGTGTGTTAGTATTTTGCTCATCTTCTGGAACGCGTCCTTTGCCATGCCAATTCGCCTTCGGATCTCGCACTTTCCATCTCCTGTTAGAACACTTCCTAGGTACTTAAATTCTTGGATTTGTTTGATTCTGTTATCCCCCACCTGTATTTGGCATTTCGGGTTGTATCTTTTGCTGATGACCATGCACTCAGTTTTCTTAAAGTTTATTTGTAGTCCCTTCTTGTCACTCTCCACTGCTACTTTCTGTATGAGATCTTGCAGTTTCCTTTCCGTGTCCGCAATCAGTACTGTATCGTCCGCGTATCTTATGTTGTTCAGGTTGTGGCCTCCAATAATAAATCCTGGTGTGTCATCTAGGGTCCTCAAAATATTCTCGCTGTATAGGTTGAACAAATCCGGTGAAAAGACACATCCTTGTCTTACGCCTTCATTTTGCTTTGTTCTTCCTGTTTTGTTATTGCAGGGCTGCATCAATCTGTTATTTCTTGTTGAAATGTACATAACCTGAGTTTCTCAAACGTTGCCTGATTTGTATCAACATTTATTGCATTTGACAATTTCAATACATTTATCGCGGTCTCTGTACCGTCATGGATAAATTCAGGGATGAGGAAAATCACATCTATACGTCTCTTTCTCAATGTCTACCTCTTTACTCGTAAATTATCAGATTGAAAAAGACACCAAACACTAATTTAAATGTCAAGATTTACAAAATACAATGTCTACAGTGCAAAAATGTATACATGGGGGAAACACCAGGAAATCTAAAAACACGAATCTACGAACAGAAAAGAGACTTACGTTTAGACAAACGTTCCAACTTTCCTGTATTCGTCGAAACAATATGGGACACAATTTGGATTTCTTTGATGTTAGTTTAATTAAAAAAGAACATAACCATTTAAGGAGAAAGTGCTTTGAAAAAATACTAATAGCATTACTACAAACTATAAACACATGTTGAAAACATTACATCACTTCTGAATCTCTCTACAAATCTATAAAAATATAAACATATACAAAATATGCAGCCCTAATTATTTATGTGCTTTGTGGTACATTGGATATCGGCTCGGAACGAGAAATCGGGGAGCCGAGTTCGAATTCCAGCCGAATTCATTGCATTCACTTACGCGCAAATACCCTTGGGAAAGGTATTAATCCGTCTCTTCCTTCCAGTTATGGGTTAAATAACAGGACAGATTGGGTTCTATAGCCTTGGTCGGCAACCAGTCTACCGCAGAAAGCAATGGCAACGTACTGCGGGATAATCTTCTGCCCAGTCAGTCATGTCTCTTTCGAGACATGATCGCCCAAGCGTGTATCACGTATGGCAGTTAACTGACTGAATTATTTATCTGAAGAAGAGAGATCTATTGAACAAACATTTAAAATTCTCCACTTTCCACACTATTTCAATCTCAACGCCAAAAAAGATGTTTATAAAATAAATAAAATCAAAAAAATGAATACCCTCCAAAATTACGCAAATTTAATAATACTACCTCTCAAAACCGTTTCATATGAACTCAAATAAATAAGGTATTCAAAACACCAGAATCGTTACCACCATTTCCAAGACTATTAATCTTTCTAATTTTATGGGGTTCGTTATCTAAGTTTCTGATATGTGTATTGGTAATGGTGCCTAAGAATGGTTTAATTGTTTTAGTGATATAACAGGCCTAACGAAAAAGTTTGGCTTATGAATCTTGGGTAAGCCATAATAATATAGTAGGTGACCCACTCTAGTAATTTGAACCAAGATCTATTTTCATTTTTCAATAGTGTGTTTTTTTGTTTTTTTTTTTACTGTTTTGTTGAAATTTTGTATTTCCGTTTTTATTGTTTTTCATTAGTTTGTATATAGCTATTGTCATTTTTTAAATAACGTATTTGCAAAAAATTAATTATTTATTTACTGATGAAATTTCGCTAATTCTTGCATGCATTATTTCGCTGGAATTTTAAACAGAAATGTATTTCGTTGTATCACTCAGACACATGACAAACACACACATTCGTACATGTGCCTCTCATACACATATTTTATTTTGAAAAACCAAATCGTCCATCGATTGATACATGTATACATTGTTTCGCTACAATATTGAACGGAAATGTATTTTCTTTTGTCATTCGGAATTTTGGAATCGCCAGGTTCAGACTCCACCCACGTCTATTGAACAGGTGAAGAGGCTCATCCCTTCTTCCCTGTTTAGGATGTGGTCTCCGGCTTTCTCTTTTCCAATCTTTTCACTCTTTTTTTCAATTGGAGTAGATAGACTAAGCTATCGCCTGGCTCACACTCCACCCACGTCTATTGAACAGGTGAAGAGGCTCATCCCTTGTTTCCTGTTTAGGATGTGGTTTCCGGTTTTCTCTTTTCCAATCTTTTCACTCTTAAGTAGTTCCCTGCGCATCAGTGGCATTACCGTCTTGCATGGGGTGATATGATTAAAAAAAATTCACATACATACTAACGTTACCGACATATAAATAAACTTAATTCTTCTATAGTTTAAATACGCTTGACCCATGCATTACTTTTATATATATATAAATATATTTAAAATAAGCATCTACTGTTTTTTTATTACACGTAGCACACATACACTACCGGTCATAATTATTAGGCCACCCCCAGTTTTTCAAAAGAAATGATGTATTTCATACTATTTTTAGTATTTATTGCCAAGTGGATAATTCTAAATGAAAATAGAATGATTCCTTTGCTATTATGACTTTGTAAAATTTTACAAGGCAGCCAGGAAGCCTTTGCTTGAGCCAGCCAATAAAAGAGACTAGCATGGGGAAGAGAGCACAAAAACTGGACACCAGAACAGTTCATTTGATGCACATGTTATTGTGCAGTATTAATATTTAGAATTATTCACATGACAATAAATACTAAAAATACTATGAAATACATCATTTTTTTATTTTTTCAACTTGGGTGGTCTAATAATTATGGCTGGTGGTGTAATTAAACACATAAGTTTTTTTCTCTACATTTAAAAATTCATTGCTTTATTACACACGTGACATGTATCTGACCAATGAAATCAAACCTCAATCAACATACTGTCTCTTTGGATTTTTTTTTTAATTTAAAAACATTTTTAATTTTTTTAGAATCATTCCTCTCTAAAGCAGCTTGTTAAATTGAAATAAGTTAGATTAAAGACGTTTTTCTTACCTGTTCTTTAACTTTTCTGTGTGATATTTTGAATGCCAGTCTCCGAAAGTCTGAAATATCAGGTATGCACATAGAGGAAAATAAGGCTTGGCGAATTAAACACTCAAATGATGAATTGGCTAAATATGACACTGGCCAAATATGACACAGGACGCAATGAATATATATATGTGTGTGTGTGTGTGTGTGTGTGTGTGTGTGTGTGTGTGTGTGTGTGTGTGTGTGTGTGTGAAAAAAGATCATTCAAGAAAAACATCTAGCTGTTTAGGAGAAGAATTGGTACAAAGGAGATTTTGTTTCCCGGCGGACCCTAAAATATACTTGTCTTCTCTTTCCAATATTTATTCCACCCAAAGCACAAATCCATAAAAAAAATCTAACGTCGGTGACAGACAACAATCTGCTAAAAATCAACGAGAATAACAGAAATCAAAAGCAATCACCCACGTGGATGATCTTTACTACGCTTAGCTTCTTCTGCTTTGGTACATAGGCGACCATTGCTCACCACGCCTATCTATCATATGTTACTCCATAGCTAAGCTGCACCCCCATTCCTCAATCCATGCACACAAACGCGTCAAGTAAGTGGCACACTGTTTTCCCTATCTCTCTTGCCATCAATATGCCCCGTGGGGGTTAAGTTTTCTAAGCCGCCCTTCCGCATTATTTGCCTAAGGATTTTAGCTTTTGTTTCCTGATTTGGGGCATACGTGTTTCTTCTGCTACCATTTTCTTTAAGAATTCCTTGTTGGTTACTCGCTCCGTTCCTGGAATTCTCAGTATTCTTCTGCAGAACTACAATTCTTCATCCGTGGCGATGTTGTCCAAAATTCATTGCCAAATAAGAGCATGGATATCAAATATCAATACAGCATTCTTTTCTTTGTTTCTAACGACTTTTTTTCTTTTTTCAACACCTTGGCATTTGGAATGCTTTTTTTTCTATTACAGTGTGTATTTCGGATCATGGTGTCACATTTCCTATCCTCTGTTAAAAAGCTTTCCAGATATTTGACGTTTAGGCAAAAGACATGTTGCTAAACAGTAGGTTTCTGTTTGGTTTCGGGTATACCGCTCGCTCCAAAGATGTGTTTGAAGCTTCCAGACGAAAATAAACAGAGTCTAAACTCAATACTGATCTCTCTATCAGAGCACGTCACCACTGTCCCAGTGATACTGAGAGCCATTGTCTCGGATCCGTTTTATGGACAAAAACCATTGCCGACGCACCAATCATCGCCGTCGTCCACGTTCTCACTCAGCATAAAAGGGCAGGTCGAAGAATATTCCTTTCTTTGACCAAACTTGCGAGAGGAGAGGACGCATCTGACGAAACGAGCTGTCTGGTGTGGATTTACGCACGCATTCATCACAACACAGCAGCCCGACAAGCAAAACACCATAGACGCTTTGGCTCTGGTAAGTGTGAATGTTTATCATCGCAAGACACAAACACTTGAGTCCTGTTAGAGAATTCTTGTTTAGAGAAAAGGGTTAACCTAGTGCAATAAAACAATCAACATTTTTGAAAATCGCAAATACTGGATTTTCCGGAAAGTTCCTGCCGATTTTTAGTTGTTCATGTTCCAACGCATTAGAACACAATAATTTTATCGACAGATATAATAGGCTTACACACCTATTCCTCAGATAATGGACGCTCCCTTCTATGTTAATAAGAGTTAACAGGAAGTTCATAGGAATTCTTTAGAGTTCTATTGGAGTTTGGTAGAATTACAAGGCAATTGATATTAGACGACAATTAACAGAATACTAAGGAGTCAGCTTTCAATGGAAGATTACCAAGTTCCTAACATTTTGGGTACGTTAAGTCGATTAACAACCGACATAGCACGATTATAACCTTCAGTGCGAAAACTACACCACAAAACTTACATTTCTGAATAAAGCACCTCTCAACCTATCTCTTGAGATAAAAATTTTAAAATTACTTAATTCGTATCAATTTCGCATTCCTTTGAATATGGAAGATGATAAGGTGCATTTTAAATACTTTATGCTTTTTTATTACAGTAAAAGCAAAACTACCTCGCAAACTACAAAAAAGATATTTTCTGTATATGGTGAAGGTGCCTTAGATGATAGAACTGTACGGAAATGATTCGCTAATTTTATAGTTGGTGACTGTAGCCTTATTGATAAAGAACCTTCAAGCTGACCCCTCTACTACAGATGAGCTTAAATCAAAACATTGATTGAGAATAAGCCGAATGATACAATACTGAAATAGACAGAAAAGCTAAATTTAAGAAAATTGTGACTGGTGATGAGAAATGGATCTTTTACAACAATATTCAGCGAAAAATATCCTCGGTAAGTGACATGAGTTTACTTTAGCTACTCCAAAAGCAGATCTTCACCCTAAGGAAATCATGCTCTGCATCTAGTAGAAATAGAAAGGAACCTGCCAAGTAACCAGTCAATTAGTTCTGAAAAATACTGCTCGCAACTGGACGAATTAAAGCAGAAACTCAAGAAAAACGCCCATAATTGGCGAATAGGAATAGGAATATTGTTTACCATCACGATAAGGCTGACTTCACGTTTATTTGTCATCCCAACAAATATTATGACAGCTTGGCTGGTGCGTGTTATCCCCATCTGCCGTATTCAGCAGGCATTGCTCCTTCGGATTTTTGTTTATTTATATCATGGGAAAATAATTTCAATAGTACGAGGGTCATTTAATAAATAAGGTGAATTTTTCGGTATAAAGACTTCTAATACAGATAGAAGCTGACTTTTGTTTTCCTTTACTTCTTTTTCAAAGGGATTTAATTTCTTCTTCTTTTTTCAGATTGAAAAAGAAACTGTCAGAATTTTGGAGATTAACAAAGATGACCGACCAAGAAGCATGCTCCAGAATTGAACAGAGGTTAGTTATCCAGTTTTTGGCTGCTGAAGGCTGCAAACCAGTTAAAATTCATCAGAGAATGTCAACTGTGTATGGTGCCACATGTTTCAACCAAAAAAATGTCTACAAGTGGGTTAAATTGTTTAAAGAAGAATGGAGCAGTGTTGAGGATGAAAACAGAAGTGAGGTCTCCTGAGGTGATCGAATCAGTCAATGACCTTATTCAGTCTGACAGAAGGGTGACATTGCAAGGCCTAGCTGTTGAACAAACGCACGGTCATCAGTCACATGGAGTGGTGTTGCATCAAGACAACGCAAGGCCTCATACAACAGCCCACACGGTGCAGATCATCAACGATTTGGGCTGAGAACTGCTCCTTCATCCCCCTTACAGCCCAGACCTTGCCCCTTCAGACTTTCACCTGTTTGATCCCTTGAAAGCGTTCATGAGAGGCACGAAGTTTGAAAGTGACGATGAAGTCAAAAGTGCTGTAAGCGATTGGCTGAGACATCAGTCCAAAGATTTTTACGCTGAGGAAATACGGAATATTGTGCACAGATGAGAAAAGTGTGTGACACTGCTGGGAGACTACGTTGGAAAAAAAGTAACCTTATATCTGTATTAGAAGTCCTTATACCGAAAAATTCACCTTATTTATTGAATGACCATCGTAGAAGTCCGTATACCGAAAAATTCACCTTATTTATTGAATGACCATCGTAGAAGTCCTCATACCGAAAAATTCACCTCATTTATTGAATGACCCTCGTAGAAGTCCTTACACCGAAAAATACATCTTATTTATTGAATGACCCTCGTAGAAGTCCGTATACCGAAAAATACATCTTATTTATTGAATGACCCTCGTAGAAGTCCTTAAACCGAAAAATACACCTTATTTATTGAATGACCCTCGTAAAAAGTTTAATTCTTTAATTGACATAAAACAATCACTTTAATGAGTTCTTTACGGAGATACTACCGAAATTCTGGTAAGGTGGAATCTTTAAGTTAAAGAAAAAATGGATAAGGCTGTGAAATAAAATAATCCATATTTAGTTGAATAAATATTTAATGGCATACTTTTTGATTTCCCTTAAAAATCAGCATGAACATTATGTACAACCAAATAGATTAATCATAACAGATCCATAAGAACAAACATCTGGCTAATCTCTCCACACGATCAGTTGAAAAAAAAACAATGAATACTCTCGTTCGCATGCAAGAAAAACATAATTAAATTGTTTGCTAATAACCTTTAATTAAACATGTTGTAAGGAGGAATTGCCCTAATACAATATTGCATGTTCAATCAAATTTTCTCTTAACCGACTCCAGAGCTTCCCATAAAATCGCTCAGAGTTAGATAGTAAAAACATTCAGTGAATTAATATGATACAATAGTTATATTCCACAAAATAAACGTTTACCATGGATGTGCGTTGTGATTCATTGGTGCTCGGAGCGAGAAATCGGGGAGCCGAGTTCGAATTCCAGCCGAATTCATTGCATTCACTTACGCGCAAATACCCTTGGGAAAGGTATTAATCCGTCCATTACTGCCAGTTATGGGTTAAATAACAGGACAGGTTGGGTTCTATAGCCTTGGTCGACAACCAGTCTACCGCAGAAAGCAATGGCAACCTTCTGCGGGATAATCTTCTGCCCAGTCAGTCATGTCTCTTTCGAGACATGATCGCCCAAGCGTGTATCACGTATGGCACTTAACTGACTGACCGTATACTCCAAATTCCAAATTTCAAATCTCTACTCTGCTAGTGTCCGTTAGCAGTTAAATGACTAATTTTCCGATATTATAAAACATTTTTTTAAATATTGTTTTTTTAATTACATTACCCCAAGGAAGGTAGCTTACTGCCACTGGTGCGCAGAGGCTTACATAGGAGGAAAGTTATGAGAAAGAGTAACAGGTTATTGGGGGTGTCAGAAAGTGGGCATGAGAATACTGATGAGAGTGGAGTGGGCGGAGAAAACAACCTGAGATTGTAGCTGTCGGGGAAGCAAGTAAACAGAAGGGAATTCTACAGGCGGAAAGTGCGAGAGAAGAAGCTGATGGAGTAGAAGTTGCGTTTACATTTTATTGGCTACACAGTAAAAAAGTGGGACCTAGTTGCTAATCTTGTGGCTTGAGTAAATTCATGTATAGTGGGTACCAGTGAGCTAAGTTCATCAGAGCAAAATCCGTGAAAGTATTTGTAGTAGAGACACAGGGAAGCCACATTGCGCCGGTCAGAAAATGACTGTATCTGAGCTGCCAAGTCGAGATCGATCACATTAAATTCTCTGCTGGATTTTGACAAGGACCCCTAGGTGGATAGCAGGACTACCCGATTAGATATCATAGCAGTATTCAATGCACGGGCGGATGTTAGCGTTATATATGTGCAGGATTGTTTCAGACAGGAAAACCTTCCTGGCCCTACACAGAGAACTGACCTTCTTAGTTTCTCATAAAAAAATACAGTAAATTCGCCAATGATTATATAATTCGGAAAACAGAGACACTTAAATTATCGTGATATTTACCAATTATTTGTATGTTTATTTTAAATTAGTTAATATGTTCCATTTGTTTTATTTATTTATTTATTTTCTATTATAAACTCCCAGTATATATCAAACTTTATTTTCTACTAAAATTGTCATTATATTTAGTTATCCTAAATTCATAAATTTGTACAAGTATTTATTCAAAAAGACCACATAGAGAGATAAACTTGGTAAATATTGTCAACAAATTTTCCAACCATACGCACCGTAATGGGGGGGGGGGCGCTAGAGGGTGTCGTCAGTGATGTCATCGCGAGGATCACTGGGGGGTTTCGTGTTTTTCAACATCATACCCCCCTCACCGCGCCGACCTGACCAGAGATGATCAGCCTCCGGCCCACCCTCGATAAGCGCTTTCAGACACTGGAAAATTACGTTTAGGCCCGGTACAAAACCTTGTAAATGCTTCTGATTGGCGACAGTCAGAGCCACTTTCCATTTAGAGGCGAACCGTACATGAGCTCGTCCAAAACATTAATTTAAACGCAGAATTTCGGGGAATTTGAGCTAACAATTTGCTTTGGAATCCAGGCACTCTCTCTTTTGATTCATTTATAGTAAACATAATATGAAGAATTAATAATAAAATTACAACTCAAAAAAATTTTAAAATACGAGAATTTAACGTCTTTGTAGAGATGAGTTGAACATCTCCAAGGAAAAGTTCAATAAATAAAATAATATTCCATGAATCAAGAAAAGTTCTAGTTACTCATCGGGTTTGTCAAATCGGGAGTTTTACGTCGAAAACTCATTGCGGACAAATGTTTAATAAACATATTAAACTTTAAACTTATGCATAGATTTCATATTTATACTCTGACCTAAAAAACGAACACTAATTTAATTTTCAATTTGTTACAAATCACTTCATTATATTTGATGAATAAACAGTTTAGTTATTCAAAAACTCGAAGTCAATGAAATCGCTACATATTAATTTAATTCAATTTTCGAACTAACTGGCTCAAGTCTCGTAGACTCGACTGCGAAGAACGGGACCACAGTTCTTAACATGGTAACCCTAACCCTGCTGTCCGTTTTTTTTACAGGATAGAGTTGTAAATTTAAATTCAGCATGTTGCCCTTTTCATAGATTGGTTCCCAATCATGGATGCTATTTAACCAATAGCCGGGAAGAGACGAGATAAATACGTTTTTCTAATGGTATTTACTCAAAAGTAACGACTGGGATTCGAACTCTTAGGTTTCTCATTCCAAGCCGCTAAACAACCTATGCAACTCACCCAGAGTCACTCACAGACATCCAACATTCCTGGTGGTTTATTTGTTTACAGCTTTCTAGAATAAGAATCTATACTGAGGTACCATAAAATATATTCGAATAGTTTTTTACTGAAACATTATTAGACTCATATACGCCTCGAACGTCGTGACATGCCTCGACCTACTGGGAACCCTTTCGGCAGAGGGTCTATTCATGCCTACGCAGTGAAGACCTCTTTGTCAATTTACTTCAAAGTGGCATGATATTGTAGCCTCTTCTAAAAGGTTTGTTTATTAATTGTTGACATGTGAAAGTTAATTAACGTCTGTAATCATAAAGAATGAAGATGATTGTCACGTAACACATCTTTTGTAATTGTCTGGTAATTCGTTTGACTGAAAAAAATATATCGCTCAGAATTCATAAGCTAGTTATCTTATAACAGCCTCTTTTTAGAAGGTTTCAAATAAAGAACTTAATTTAATATAAGTATACAAAATTTATTATGTGTTATTGATTATGTAAGTGCATAATTAACGCTCATTTTGTAACCATATAAATAGTATATGGCAGCAAATGCTGCATAATCTCATCAAAGAGGAAGGAAAAAATGTAGTTCTACAGAAGGATGCTGAGGATAACATAGACCGAACATGTTAGTAATGACGAGGTTTTGGAGAAGATGGAAACGAAATGAAAACTGATACTTAACATCAGTAAACACTGCTGAAATTTGCAGGACGTGTAGTGAGGAAGGAGGGCTTGGAGAATCTGATACTCACGGAACAGAAACAGTGAAATAGAAACAGGGGAAATCAACGCATGACATACTTGATGGGATTGAGCAAATGAGTAGCAGAGTAGGTTTTTGGTAGGGTAACAAGAGAAAGTGTGTTAAAAGCTAAAACGGATAGCTAAATATTTGGAAAAAATAATAAATAAAAAAGAAATTGCTCAGTTTTATAACCGATATTTGTTCTCAGTACTGAGGAAGTTTAATTCTGAATTTCAGAATTTCAAGTGTTGGAATAAATTGACATTAAGTCCTATCAGCCAGCTCTTTGTAAACAGAAGTGTTTACTAGACATACAATAAGATTTTGATCGTTATCAACTACACTATAAGTGAGAGCAACAATAAGACGCTTTCTGTATGCATTTCGACATTAAAACTTTACAAAGATGATAGTTTTTAATATTATTTTTGCTATTACCCCTCATTTTAGTTATTTTTTTCTTGACTGAAGATATCCGTTTTTATTGCTTTAATATATATATATATATATATATATATATATATATATATATATATATATATATATATATATATTATGCTAGGTTTTAGGCACGACTCTGAGTTACACCAATCTTCAGGTGCTTATCATACCATACTGGATAAATACTTAATTTGAATTATTGATTAGCGTTATGGTTCTAAAATCATATGTTCTAATATTTTTATATTTGTTAAATGTATAATCAGGTTAGAGTAATAATGAAACCTAAAAATGGAATAGAATACTAAAAACGTACTAGGAGAAAAAAAACATTTAAAAATTAATAAAAAATATAAATAAAATAAAATAGGGCCCGTATCGTCTAAGCGCAGAATGTAACACGGGAATCTCAGTCCTGCCTAAAACGTAGGATGATATACGTATACGCATATATATATATATATATATATATATATATATATATATATATATATATATATATATATATAAACTTATTTATAAATGGAACTTTGTCTCTGTGTGTGTGTTCGTTACCTATAGACTCCGAAACGACTGAACCGATTTTCTTGAAAATTTACACAGTTGTACTATAAGCGTCTGCGAGTGTTCTTAGCTAGGTTTTGTGTCGAGGTACCCGCAATAAATATTGAAAATCGATAATCGAAAAAATCGGATTATAGAAGGAGTGGTCCGATTTTAATCACATTTGATACACTGATGGACAAAGACATAAGAAACGATATTCAGAAGTTTCAAGGTTGCAGTTTTTACAATAGTGCAGAAAATCGATAATATATGTATATATATATATACATATATATAAGGCAAGACGTTTGTCTTTGTGTCTGTTTATCTGTCTGTATATCTGTATTTTTTTCAGCCCTTTTATTTTAGTTTTTGCTTCGGGTTTGGCTCTAAGTAGGTATAATTGTAGTTCTTAGTCTCAGCCATGATACCATTTACTCAGAGGACTTATTTAGCCTTGAAAATTCAATTTACGACAAAAAAATCTTATTTGATTTCGATACCAGAAAATCAAAATTTGACTTACATCCATTCATTTTTTTTTCGGTCTACGTTTCGCTTTAACTGGAAATAACTATTGCTCTTTAGTCTTTCGTGCCAACGTCCAAAGATTCTGAGCTCCAAGACCATGTATTAGTTTTAAAGCTTTCATTACACCCGAGCAACGCCGGGCTATACTGATAGTATATATATATATATATATATATATATATATATATATATATATATATATATACTTATTTATTTACCTCTTTGTATATAGTGAGAGAGAGATTATAACGATATATGACGATATACAGCGAAACAGATCTGTCTGAGGATGACTATATGTATATATAGCCTTTGAGATTTCACTCGCCCGATCGACTCAGTCGATTAAAACTTAATTGGACAAATTAAATTTATTGCTTTACCCACCCGCGGTCGATTAAAAATCTCGCAATGAAACGTGTCCCTTCAAATATAGAAAAAGGAAGTCTGATTCCTTTTACAACACGAAAGTAATCCATTGAAGATTCACAATGACCTACAATGACATTATTGAACTCTTTGGCACTCCATTGTCCCGGTCAGTGGAAACATTCTTTTAATTAACGCTTCAATAGTAGAGCCAAAATGTCTCTGTCGCCCAGATTAAAGACGACCACAGATTTTTAGAAACTGATTTGAAAAATATTATCCTTGACTCAACATCTATGTTTCCTCCCCGCTTACGAAAAGTAAAAATGAACACTTGAAAGAAAGAAAAAGTACGCATACTTCTTTCAGCCACGCACCGAAAAACAAATTATAGTAAGTAATTTTTTTTATAGAAAATTGTTGAGAAAATCAGATTTGTCATTTTATCATCTATGAGATGGAGGTTGTAGTGAAACAAAAGAAAGAAACTATGAATTTAAGTTCATCCACTCAATTGCCAAAAAAAAACAACAGCATATCATGTTAAAAGAGCTCAAACTTAATAAAAACAAAGTTTTATCATCAAAATATTTATGCTATTCTTAAGAGGAAAGATCAAATTTTGTTGTTATTATTAAAAAAAATGTTTAAATCCTTTCTAACACGTTCGAAATTTTAATTAAATTTTCATTTTTTTGTTTTCTGTCAGCGATTCACGCTGTTTACGCAAGGCGACTATTAAGAGTCGGTCGAGTAAAATGATTTTAAGGCTAGTAAATGTTTCCCTCGCTCTTGACCGCCGGTCGAGTGATTATTTTTTTAAATCTCAAAGGATATATATATATATATATATATATATATATATATATATATCGTCATAATCATTTTTCTCTACTAACTATTCAATATCAAGGAGCACCATGTAGGTTATTAGGAAAGTTAGTTTTCTACAGCAATAATGCCACCAGTAAAGACGAAACACATTTCAAAAGTATTAATGTGCTAGTCATTATTATGCATCACGAAGTGGGCATAATTACTTTCCTAACCATAACATTTGATGTGAGACTCGAGTCTACTCGTAAGACTCGAGTCTACTCGTAATTGCTTAACAAGACGAAATTCCAATCCTCAGGTTTCCATTTGTAAATCTCAACATTTCTTATTTATAAGGCAAAATTTTGCTCTTTTTTTTTTTTTTGCCTCTTCTACAGCGGCCTGCAAAATTCTACATGCTCTTTAAAATGCATATATTTTGTATAGTTTAACCGGGAACAACACATTTTTTTAATTCCAATGATTGTTAAATAATAAACAGACACATAACACTAGTGATAGAAACGTTATACCTCAATGATCTTCTTACGGGGCCTCAAACTCAACACGGAGGCCTACATCAAGTGCTTTGAGGAGGTAGTGCGGCCCTGGGTGAACAGGGTGGCTGGTTGAAGATACTGTCAGGCCACAGGACTCTGTATTAAGCCACACAAGCATGAGAACCCAGTCATGGCTGTCAGTTTGTGCGACCACATAACCCCTTACATCTGACCAGCTAGTTAAGCAAGAGACCAACAAAACTCCTTGTAACACCAAAGATAAATTGAAGGCAAAGATTATAGCAGTATTCACCAACTTAAACAAAGGGACCGTTCAGAAGAGTTGCAGGAGATTCCGACATGAACTGGAGGCCATAGTTAGAACCAATGACGATTTTAGTGAATAAATTTACTCTTAACTGTTTGAAGATACGTCATTGTCATTTTGGTAAATATATCTTGTATTGAGATGTCAGTGTTATTTTCATTTTTGCGTAAATTTGACGACAATTTAACCATCGCAACCGGTATATATATATATTTCTAAAGAAGTGATGCATTTTTATTTATTAATCCGACAGATTTTATTACTTAAACATTATTTTTTATGGATACCATATTTGAGTAGACGCTCCCTCTTTTTATTAAACACGATATTTATTTATATTCGTCCACCAGCAAGAAATTTTATTAAAGAAAAATATTTGCTCTTCGACAGGTTCGAGCCACTTTTTCTTTTTTATCATAAAATGCACAAATTATGGAATAGAAGCCAAAACTCGTCACAAAAAAAAAATGTAAGTTGAAAATTGCAAAAGTTAAACCTCAAATATTATTTGTTTACGTAAATGAATAAAATGTATTAAAGTTGTGTCGGGGTAGATTTAAAGTCAGTGATCTATGATAAGTAAAAAAATATCTAAGTATATTTTAAAATATTGGTGTACTAGCAGTATAGCCCGGCGTTGCTCGGTTGTAATGAAAGCTTTAAAACTAATCCATGGTCCTGGAGCTCAGACTCTTTGGACGTTGGCACGAAAGACTGAAAAGCAATAGTTGTTTCTTGTTAAAGCCAAATTGTAGACCGTAAGAAAAATGAATGTATGTAAGTCAAATTTTGATTTCCTGCTATCGATATCAAATCTTCTGCACTATTGTAAGAACTGCAACCTTGATACTTCTGAATATCGTTTCTTATGTCTTTGTCTATGAGTGTATCAAATTTGATTAAAATCGGACCACTCCTTCTATAACATTTTCGATTATCGATTTTCGATATTTATCGTGGGTACCTCGACACAAAACCTAGCTAAGAACACTGGCATACGCTTATAGTACAACTGTGTAAATTTGTAAGAAAATCGGTTCAGCCGTTTCGGAGTCTATAGGTAACGGACACACACACACAGACACACACGCACGCACACACACAGAGACAAAATTCCATTTATAAATAAGTTTAGATTTAGATTTCACTCATAAACCTGCCTATGATATCTCATTTTACATAAAGTTTTTGGCTAGTTGATTTTGTGGTTGTTTCCTCTGTTGTTTGTTTGTTACAATAGAATTAATTTGTTTCTTCTATTCCTCTCTGTGTTGAATGATCTTCATTCATTATTCAAAGAATTAAATTTACTAATCCACCTCTTTGTTAAATGTCTTCACACTTTCAATGTGCATACTATTCAGTGTAAATTTTGGGGTGCAGTGGGAACGAGAATCAGAAAGTTCAAACTCAAATTCCAGTAGAATTCATTGCATTGACCTTCGCGCAAACACCGGTATAAATCCGTCACTTCTCCCTCCAGCTATAGGTTAAATAGAACAACAATTTGGGTTCTATAGCCTTGGTTGGAAATCAATCTACCACAGAAAATAATTGCAACCTACTGCGGGAAAATCTACTTAGTCAGTCATGTCCTAAACTTGTATCACGTATGGCATTTAATTGACTTAGCTGCAACTCAAGCTAGCAACCACTGTGTGCAGCTAATAGAAATTGGTTGATCTATTGGTTGATCTATTGGTTGATCTATTCCGTTCTACTAAACTGTGCAGTCGTTCGCTGAATATCAAGCCATTGTAGCGATCTATTAATGCTTACCTGTCTATGCAACTTGAGAACGGCAGCCCGTTTCCAGGGGTTCTGTAGTTGAGGCCTACCTCTCTAGATGATTAATGCTTTTTTTTTCTTGTATCTACCCATTAACCTGTCTGAATAACTCACCGGTCATAGAAGCATGCACTTCGTCATGTCAAAAGATTTAAACATAGATTTGCGTTTTTCTGTTGTTTGTTGTTTGTATCTTTCAGCCGTATGCCGAAATCAAAATATTTCGTACACAAATTTTATTTATTTATTTGTTTAGATAATGCTTTTAATGATACAGGTTTTACTAATTAACCCATAGCTGGGGGAGAAAAGTGGATTCATACCTTTCTCCAAGTGAATCCAACTGAATATTAACAATTCTGCGCCGTTATCCATTACACCACCTGCACATCCAAGCTTACATCACCAGATATTCCCAAGTAGTCACCCATCTAGTTACTGACCAGGCTTAACATTACCTAACTCCAATTTCCAATTCCATGTCATTATCAATTACACCACCCGCACATCCAAGCTTGCTGCACCTGGTATTTCCAAGTAGTCACCCATCTAGTTACTGACCAGGCTTAACATTACTTAACTCCAATTTCCAATTCCATGTCATTATCAATTACACCACCTGCACATCCAACCTTACATCACCAGATATTCCCAAGTAGTCACCCATCTAGTTACTGACCAGGCTTAACATTACTTAACTCCAATTTCCAATTCCATGTCATTATCAATTACACCACCCGCACATCCAAGCTTGCTGCTCCTGATATTCCCAAGCGCCCACCCGTTTAGGTACTGAAGTTACTTAACTTCGGTGATCTTGAGGGAACCGCTGTTTTAACGTGATCTAGCCATAAGCTTTGATCATGGTGTGCTGTATAAAAAAAACAAATCTGCATTTATAGTCATCCCATGCTAAGGAGCATCATTATCCATTTATCCAGTAATTCATCGGGCAAATTTTTCCGTCTTCACTTCATCAGTAAAACAGATACAGCCGCATATATTACTCCTTCATTTAATTACTTACATATTACTTATATTTCGACACGATGGTGGCGGCGTCGACAGGTGCAGTACCTCGTATTAATGGCTGACATACTGTATAGATCATATGACAATGGGAAGAGTGCCAAAGGTAGGGTTAAGGTCTTCTAAAAATAGAATTTTTTTAAAAAAGCGAGGAGCAATGGAACATTAACCAACCCTACCTTCAGTGTATAGGTAAAATGCTGAGACTGATACCTTCGGATCTATACAGCCACCCGCTTGTACATATTCGTTTAACGGCATCAGCTGTTCACATCCACTCCGTTTCACTGTTTCTGTCGCAATCCTTTCCTTGTCTACCCCTCCATCTATTTCAGTCTGTTCATATTTATCTATCTACCTATTCCAATCTTGTCATACGTCTCTACAAATGCCGATTTAGGTGAAGATCAACGAAATACCAAATAAACACAATGCATGCGCACGGATACAATTCTGTCAGTACAAAAAAAATATTTGATAATAGTTTACGAAAGATGACAGGACTTAGAAGACATTGGTGAATTCATGTTCAAAGTCTCCACCGAAAACAACAACAACAACAAAAGCAGAAACAGAGAAAAATTAAAATCATAAAAATTTAAAAAAGCAACGTTCGTTGCCCATTAAACAAACTTACGTAAAAAAAAGATTCGCCCGAATACACACGAGAAACATAGTGTGAACACACCTCAATGCAATCATCGAATAAAGTCTTCATTTGAAGTTTGCACTGACACATCACACTATACCGGGTTGATTATAACGTAATCACTGCCTTTATCGATAAACGCTCTATCTACAATATTGAGCGCTCTTTATCTATAAATATAGCGCATTTAAAATTATATATATATATATATATATATATATCAGCATGCGGTGTAAATATAGAAGAATCCAAATGAGTATTCTGTACATACAGTGGTAGGATAACCCTCTAAGAGAGCTCTAAATATATATGTATATAAATACATATAGAGCAAATATCAGAAAAAATTAAGGTAGACACGTTATTTCATGGTAAATCGAAAGTACAGGCCTATTTCAGGCGAACCATCATCAGTTTCCATCTTTATTGTACAGAAGATTTTACACGCTTCTGTACAATAAAGACGGAAGCTGATGATGGTTCGCCTGGAATAGGCCCACACCTCCGATTTACCATGAAATAACGTGTCTGCCTTAATTTTTTCTCATATATATACAGTACTGTGCAAAAGAATTAGGACAAGAACTATTTTATCTTTTACGAGGCATATTGACAGAAAATAAACAATTTAATTAAAGTAATTTTTTTTTAAGCAAATGTTAGCTCTGCTACCTTTGACATTGTTGGTTGCTTTAAAAATAATTTATTTGCCAAATTCTAAAATAGAGAGCACTTGCACGAACTACCCGAGGTCAGACAGCTAACTATTATCAAAATAAAGTTTAAAAAGGAACTATTGACACTATTTACAGCTCAATTCAAGGGGAAGTAATAAGAAAAAAGTCAGTCATATCCAAGCATAATAGAATAATGAGTAATTTTAAAATACCTTGTTTAATAGAAAATGGGAAAAATTAAATATAACTTCTTTTTAATACATTTCACCTAATTTTAAATAATATTTATTAGGAATTTACTTGGCTTTTCACCCTGTATTTGAATTTCTGTGAGGTTTTTTAGGAAAATCGCCCCTGTCCGGTAGTGTGCAAAAGTGTTAGGACAGGGGGGATTTTAAACTTTATTTTGATGCCTCATAAAAGATAAAGTAGTTTTTGGCCTAATACTTTTGCACAGTACTGTATATATCCGAAAAATGGAAAAATCAAACATGTCTGAATGAATTCTTGCAACCGAAATATACATATATATATTTTTACATTTGTTATTAGGTGACCTTCACTTACGCACAAATGCCCTTGGGAAAGGTATTAATCCGTCTCTTTCCTCCAGTTATAGGTTAAATAATAGGACAGATTGGCTTCTATAGCCTTGGCTGGCAACCAGCCTACCACTGAAAATAATGGCAACCTACTGTGGGATAATCTTCTGCACAGCTAGATAATCTTTCGAGACAAGATCGCCAAGCGAGTATCAAGTATGGCACTTAACTGACTGACTGAAGTTTCTACCATGAGTGGTGTCTTCAGGCGATTTGCAATAACTCATTTTTACCGGTTTTTTTAGAACGATATACATATGTCTTCTTCTTTCTTTCTCCTTTTCTTTCTTTCTTTTCCCTGCAAATATTACTATTAATAATTACGAATTACGCCCCTTTTAATTCATCTCACTATCTTTTACTATTTTTTTAAATTTAAAATTTTTATTTTTATTTTTATTTCATTTCCATATGTATTTAAATTTTACTCTTGGCAAATTAATAAACAGTACCGTGACATTATAATATTAACTCCCTTGAATACTGAATGATCTGAAATTCAAATCTCTTAAACAGTGAGTTCGTAATATGCACCTGATTATTGCTTAACGCATGAAACTCCGAGTCGTGCCACCTGCGTAGGATAATATGCATATCTATGAATATGTAATTAATACCTCTGCTTATACTACATTGAGCACTGTTTTATTAACATCTGAATAATATTTTTATACATGTGTGTATTCCCATATGTATATTCATTAATTCACAAAACTGTATATATATATATGTGTGTGTGTGTGTGTGTGTGTGTAAGATTAATGTGGAGAAGTGTGTCATTTAACTGAGAACTATCTATCTATTTATTTAAGCAGCTTGAAAAAAGCCCTGACGAGTGAGGACATCATAATGGTGCCTTGACAAAACTTCAAAGTCAGCACGACTCCACTCAGTTAAGTGACAAATTTCTCCACATTAATCTTATTTGACGCTATATATTCATTTCGATATCGAGCACTTAACGAAAAAAAACAGCTTGCCAAAATCTTTTTATCGGTAAAACACTGAAAAAACAACAATTTTTGCAATAAGCATCACCAAAACTTAACTTTACACACACACACACAGATGAGGTATGCTTGTATATATGGATATATATATATGTGTAATGTTTGTTAAAACTTATGAAAATAAAATATACCACCTCGTTTGGGAGTTAAGTGTACACAGGCGTACATTGTCTTTATGCATAGGGGTATATAAAAAGTTGCTCGTATACTTATATATATATATATATATATATATATGTGTGTGTGTGTGTGTGTGTGTGTGTGTGTGTGTGTGTGTGTGTGTGTGTGTGTGCGGATGTGTATACATGTATGCGGGAATCCGCTCCTCATAGAATTGCGAGTGTGTGAAGACTAATTGTATGTGGTTATAAAGAGATAAATGTAGGTATGAAGCACACATTTATGAGCATATATATGTATGGATGTGAGGATGTATGTAAGTATGAAAATATAGGCGTACTTTGGGACTATGTGTGAGAATTACTAGCATAATTATATATATATATATATATATATATATATATATATATATATATACAAGTATGGGTGGAATAATATTCCCCATCCAAAGGAAAACTATTTTTAAAAAAGTGCTCAATACAAAGTAGATAATTTTTTTTTAGCAACAAAAATATAGTAGATATAATAGTTAATTAATAATGCTGATCTTAATTTTATAAAATTTTAATACCAATGCCCACCAAGATTAATTTTAATTCTTCCCACATATTCTCCAAAGTAAAAGTTGCTTTACTCTGATTGGTCCACATTGTACATACAATAATGCCTCCCTGATGAAAGAGGTCTTTCTTGTTCTTAACCTTTTAAAGCCATTCATTTTGAAATAACCACATCACTTGATAAGACACTAAAAGTGTCGAAACAAAATAGCTACTTTTGTAGTGATATTGTAACATATCAATGTTATAATTTATTAATAAATATTATATATATATATATATATATATATATATATATATATAACACTATTTATCCCTCTTTATGAAATGTATATATGTGAGTATACGAACGCAAGATACGTATGTAGACATGAAAAAAATGTAGGTCAATAAGTATGTATAAGCATAAACAAAGTCATATTTGTAAGTATATGTGGGAATGTACGCATATGTGTATATGGATATAAGTTAGTATACATGGGTGGGTTTATTTATTAGAGCTTTGTATATGCCAGCAGCATTCTCTTCTGTAAGGGTAAGGTCAGTTAAGTGTCATACGTGATACACGCTTGGGCGATCATGTCTCGAAAGAGACATGACTGACTGGGCAGAAGATTATCCCGCAGTAGCTTGCCATTACTTTCTGTGGTAGACTGGTTGCCTGCCAAGGCTATAGAACCCAATCTGTCCTGCTATTTAACCCATAACTGGAAGGAAGAGACGGATTAATACCTTTCCCAAGGTTATTTGCGCGTAAGTGAATACAATGGATTCAACTGGAATTCGAACTCGGCTCCCCGGTTTCTCGTTCCGAGCCGATATCCACTGTACCACAACGCACATCCTAAGGGTAAGGTACCCACCTCAAAAAAAGGTTAAACTTTTTGCAGACACAAATGTAAAGCAGATATATGCCTACCTATTAATTACGATTCCTGTCCTATCTGGCTTATATTTGACATGAAATTAACCCTCTAGGGCCATTCGTATCATATTTGATACAGTATCTCCCTATAAGGAAACATTTGGTATTTCCCTATAAGGAAACATTTGGTATTCATTGACTGAGCAGTCAGTACTGCTTTCATTTGAAATTTATAAAATATTTCTCTTAAAAAATTTTTCAGGAAAATATTTCTTTCAAGGCTTGTTTTCATACTGTATCAAATATGATACGAATGGCCCTAGAGGGTTAACAACAATAGTTGATATGCTGTCAAATTATCCAATTTAATCCTAAATATTTCTTTAATTTATTGCTTATTACAAAACCTTGTTAGTCATTGTCACAGATTGGAACTATTTTCCCAGCAACAAAAAAATTAGACAAATCCTACAGATGCATGTTATTCTTAATCAATAAAAATGGACCATTTTTTGATCTCATTCCCAATATTTTTGTTCTTGACTTGTAGTAAGTATGTTATAACTGTTTTTTTTACCACATCCTTTTTGTGTCTGAACATAATTCTTTGAG